>VIAB01054310.1:2207-13379 GCA_009801035.1 Oophaga pumilio | reverse complement strand
ACCTCAAATAATGCAAAGAAAACAAGTTAATAATCATTTAGAAATAACAATAATAATGTTCTAACTCAGGAAGAGTTTTGAAATCAATATTTTGTGGAATAACCGTGATTTTTAAAAACAGCTTTCATGCGTCTTAGCATGCTTGCCATCAGTCTTTCACACTGCTTCTTGCGCAAAAATTTAAGCGTAAAAATCGGACAGCACTCGCATGGTGCGAGTGCTGTGCGATTTTTTTTTTCTCGCACCCATTGACTTCTATTGCGGAATGCAATCCGATTTCTGACTATAATCTCAGCATACTGCGATTTTTTTCCAGTACAATTGTGAGCTGATCTGAGCTGGAAAAAAAACGCAGATGAATCATAGATTAACATTGGTCCGAATTCAATCAGATTTTTTATCGGATTGTATTCGTCTGATTTAATCACAAGTGAGCATGAGCCCTTAGGCAGAACTCTCTTTTGATATTATCTTGGTAGTGTTTTTTGTTTAGTGCAGGCTCTTTTGTGATTATATCACAGCAGCTTTTGTCTTTATTTCTAGGTTGATATATTTTTGTGATTAGATAATGATGCTTGGTTAGTGTCATTACTATGATAATGCCAGAGTATTTTGATGGGCAAAGTTTCATTTTGTTCATGTCTCTGTAATGGTTTTCTTTTTCCTAGCCACAATTTGTGATTCTCGCACTGTAGCATTTGCCATTATTTCTTGCCAGAGTTTCATTGTGTGTATTCATGGCTGATCTTCTAGGCTTAGGTTCTTGCATAAAAATGGACTCTAGAGGTTTAGTAGTTTTTAACAATATTATTAACTGTAAAATTATGTTTTTCTAACAGAAAATGTGCTATGTAAATAATTATGGGGTGACCACTTTATTTGCAATAGAATTGTAGGTAAAGCCATTTGTAACTGAACATTACTTGTGATTATTTGCATTCTTTGATTACACCTGTCTTACTACAGTTGTAATTACTACTAACTTAACAAAGAGGCATCTGATGATCACATTGATCTCAGAGCTGGAGCCTGACATTTGCACTGAGGCTTTGGATGGGGTTTATGGATCATCAGAGCTATGCAAATACTATTGAATACAAAATTACAAGCACATATTACTATACAAGCCTCAAAAAGGGTTGGTAATAAGGTTAGCTTGCCAATAGAACTAGTAGTATAAAAATGCACTATGTTTCAACACATAGTTCACATGAAGGCCATTGTAAAGGCATGCGAATTCTACTTCATCATACTGCATACACACTCCTCAACATTGCAATTGCAATAACAAGAATGAAGAGTCACGGAATTATGTAAATGGCAGGATCCCTTGCAATTGCTGACCACTGATGTTCAAGATATGATTAATGGGAGACAAGTTTGAAGACACTGCAGGCCTCGCTAGGTGCTCACATTATCATGAGCAACATAACCCTTGGCGTAGTCATGTTGAAAAACTTGCTCCAAGTGCATTCAGCATGGCAGAACAGTGTGGCAGAACTAATGTCTAGAGATTGTCGAGCATGCTTGGCACTGCTTGATATTTGATCAAGCATCCTGGTTCTCGAGACGCTTGGTACTCCATTGAGTACTCAGTTATTTGTGTGGCATGCTCGATTCCCCACTCCACATGTTTCACTGCTAATTTTCAGCCACTAAACTTGTGGGGATTGCTTGGCAATCACGGTAATGCCATAGCCATGTTGGGTACTGCCATTACTGTGATTGGCAAGCTGCATAGCATCATTGGGTCTTTATGTCATGGTTCGTTGGTCATGTTTTGGTTTGGAGTCTCTGGGGTTAATGCTGGTAGCCTCTGTTTGGCTTCTAGGAGGCCTTTTATAGCCTCAGTTTGGTTCCAGGCCTTGTCAGTTTTACTTCTGCCCTCGGCTAAGTTAAGAGACCCCTGTGCATTTGTGTGACTTGTGCCTGTATATCAGTGTGTGTTTTATGGATTTGACCCGGTCTGTCTTCTGATTACGAGTTTTTCTGCTGATTTGGTTCATGCTATCTTGGTTCTGACTTCTGCCTGCCCCTAGTTTTCGCTTTTGCCTGCCCCCTCTGGTACTGTCTTTTCCCGTGTGGTATTCTGACTCTGGCATGCTCACTATCCCTCTTCAGCTCTTTGCTCCTGTGGGCGTACCTCATTCAGGATTCAGGGTTTACAGCTTCTCACCGCCGCTCTGTACTGTGCCCTGCGGGAGGCTCCGTCCCCGTCTCCTCTGACCTGCGGTCACGTGCCTCAGGTCCTGCAGCAGTGTTCCCTGAGCTTCACGCTGTCCTGCCTGCCGCTCCCCGACCACCGAGTGAGCTCCTCTGGCTGCAGTCCCCTCCAGAGGGTGTAATTAACCTCTCACTGCTGCCTAGTGTGATTCAACCATGGTGAGTGCCCATCTGAGGTGTCCACTGACACCATTGCTTCATGAAACTTTATAAGACCTGGTGACACTATGTTCAGTGCATTGTACCTGGAAATAGTGTAGGGCGAGTTTCTGCTGCAGAAGGGAAAGTGTATTATATTTCTTTACAGTACCTGCTGGTGCCACATTAAACCAACAGTCCTTTTCAGGGCTAATTCAATTAGATTCTATTCTATAATAATATTGCTCTTAGCTTCAATTAGTGTAGGATTAGCTGATAGAGTAGGGATAGTGTATTAAAGCATTTAGGCAGGGTTCATTGTGTTACAGTTCTTGGTGCTGCCACCTACAGCCAAAAGTCCTTTCTCGGCTAATTTAAATAGATTCTATTCTCTATTAATATTGCACTTAGCTGCAATTCATGCAGGGTTAGCTGGCATAGTAGAGATGGTGTATTAGAGGCATTTAGTCAGGGTTCATGCGTTAATCCTTGATGCTGCCACGTACAACCAAAAGTCCTTTCTCTGCCAATTTAAATAGATTCTATTCTATTATAATACTGCTTTTAGCTGCAATTAGTGTAGGGTTAGCTGTTGGAGTAGGGATAAAGTATTAGAGGCATCTAGTCAATGATGATTGCCTTACAGTCCTCGCTGCTGAAACCTAAAACCAACTGTCCTTATCCTGGTTATATCTATTCCCTATTAATATAGCTGTTAGCTGAATTTAGTGTATGACTGGGTGCTGGAGAAGGGATAGTTTGGGATTAGAGGAGAAGGTGGACAAGAAAAAGAAGAAACCATGAACCGTATACAATTTTTTGCGTGGGAAAGGGTGCATGAGTATATACCAGAGAAAAAGGAACATTTCAATTGGTTTTGTAATGTTCCACTGCTGTCATCTGGTGAGGTTGAGAAGTTTGCGTCAATTCAGTTGACAGGTGGATGTGTCAGTTATTATGCCAACTGCGGTATTAAAAACCTGCTCTGACAAAACACTAGTAGCAGGGCAGTCCAGCACCTCCAAGATGTAGAAACACAGTTCATGCACATGTCCAGCTTGGATATCCAATACTTGTCCGGCACAGAGGAATCATGGAGGACGCTGGTATGGTCTGCAACGGACTCATTCACCATCTTTAAATCTTCAAAAAATTTTCCCTCCTTGTAAGACTATCCGGGGCATCAGTGCCAGCGTGCTGGGAGAGTCTAATGAAAGTATCCTAGACCATTTATAGTGGTCTCCTGCCTCTGTTGGACCTGGAGTGGGTCTCCCTTGTCTCTGACCTCTGCTGCCAGCGTTGTCAGATAGTAATTTTTATACTAATTGTTTGACTAGGGCCTTCTGGTATTGCACCATTTTACTAGCCCTCTCTGCCACATAAAAGTGAGTATAACTTGAGGGTCAAAGAAAAGGCAGCAGGACATAAAGTCAGCCATGTGTGCAAGACTTTCAACAGGCAAGACTTCTCTGTCTACATGAAGAGGACAAGTCTCCATCTCCTCCCTCCCTTCCTCTTCAGCCCATCCATGCTGAATAGATGGGACAAGTGGGACAGCTCATATCCTTACAACTGGGACATCCCCTTGTGCTATCAGGAATTGCTCAAGTTTGTCAGGAAACACCATCTGGAGGGACTGAAGCCCAACTTATGGAAAGAAACCAAAGACCATCCATAAGCTTATCTGAGCCAAGGACTCCAGAGTGTCTATTCCAGGGCTCACTGAGACCACAGACGAAACTTTGTTGAAAATGTGGCTTCTAGCAGGTTAATCAACAAGCACAAAGACCCAGCATGGATGGCTATTCATGGGGGTCTGTCCCTAAGAACTTCATTCAGTCTAGGGACTGTGTAACACCAGGTACTGCCCAAGAAATCCTTTCACTAAGGAAACACCCTTAAATTTCTTTGGGTAGTGCCTATTCACGCAAGTCCTGTTGGATGCCCTGTAAAATTACCTCAGTCTCTGTCCCATGGAGCAACCTAAACCACAGTTTGGTGCTCTACAGACTATTTCACGGGTAACATACAATACGGGCTATGAAGGAGGTCTGTTTTTTTTATTAACTGTGTTAAGGACGCTTTCTGGCTAGCCAGGGCACGCCTGCTCATGAACTGGGTGAAGATGTAAATTCAGAACTGCCACAGGCTTGCTCACAGCCTGCTCAGGGACTATAACATCATAGACTAATCGGATGTTGATGAAGAAGAGGAATAATACCCGTCTCCTTCCCCTGCTCCCCTCAATATGTACAATGTGTACTTTCTTCCTCTATTTCCACCTGGTCCACATGCAAAGCTTCCTCTTTATTTGTGAGTAGACACAGAAGCGGGATAGTTATGTTGATTATGATGTCATCGCTGCTCATCATCTTGGTTAATTGCTCAAAGTTTTGGAGAATTTCACAGATGTCAGACATCCATGCCAACTCATCGGTTATGTGTGGAGGCTGACTGAAATAACGACTGGCATGTTGTAGCTGGTATTTAACTATTGTCCTCTGCTGCTCACAAAGCCTTGCCAACATGTGTAATGTGGATTTCCATCTTGTGGTCACATCACACACCTGTCTGTGAGCTGGCACTTGCTTGCACTGCTGCTGCACTTCCAGACAGGCAGAAGCTGTAGCTTACTTGCAGAAATGGGCACACATGTGGCTTACCTTCACAAGTAGCTCAGGAAAATGTGGATATGTTTTCAGAATCTGCTGAACCACTATGTTTAGCACATGGGCCAGGCATATAACATGCGTCAGTTTGCCAAGCTTCAGAGCTGCCGCCAAGTTATGGTCATTATAACTGTGATGACAACTCGGAGATAGAGGAGAAGGAGGGAGTGCAGGAACTGGTGTAGGAAGTGGAGGAATTCCTGATGGAACTAGTGCCAGCAATCCTCGATCCTCAGCGTCAGTAGCACGTGTGCCATCTCAGGGTCCAACTCTGTCCTGATCTCCACAAAGTTCACCAAGTGTGCCATCAGGGAAATGTAGCGTCCCTGGTCACTAGCACTTGTCCACGTGTTTGGTCATTAACCCCCTTTACCCCTGATGGTGGTTTGCACGTTAATGACCGGGCCAATTTTTACAATTCTGACCACTGTCTCTTTATGAGGTTATAACTCTGGAACGCTTCAACGGATCTTCACGATTCTGATAACGTTTTCTCGTGACATATTGTACTTCATAAAAATGGTAAAATTTCTTCGATATAACTTGCGTTTATTTATGAAACAGCGGAAATATGGCGAAAATCTTGAAAATTTTACAATTTTCTAAATTTGAATTTTTATTCCCATAAAACAGAGAAATATGTCACACAAAATAGTTACAAAATAACATTTTCCACATGTCTACTTTACATCAGCACAATTTTGGAACCAAATTTTTTTTGTTAGTAAGTTATAAGGGTTAAAAGTTGATCAGTGATTTCTTTTTTACACCATTTATTTTTAAGGACCACATCACATTTGAAGTCACTTTGATGGGTCTATTTGGCAGAAAATACCCAAAAGTGACACCATTCTAAATACTGCACCCCTCAAGGTACTCATAACCACATTCAAGAAGTTTATTAACCCTTCAGGTGCTTCACAGGAGCTGAAGCAACGTGGAAGGAAAAAATGAGCATTTAACTTTTTAGTCACAAAAATTATCTTTTACAAACAATTATTTTATTTTCACAAGGGTAAAAGGATAAAAAATGGACAGATAAAATTGTGCAATTTCTCCTGAGTACGCCGATACCCCATATATGGGGGAAAACCAGTGTCTGGGCGCATGGCAGGACTTGGAAGGGAAGGAGAGCCGTTTGA
Organism: Oophaga pumilio; assembly: GCA_009801035.1. Taxonomy (NCBI): domain Eukaryota; kingdom Metazoa; phylum Chordata; class Amphibia; order Anura; family Dendrobatidae; genus Oophaga; species Oophaga pumilio. Next base: position 7,207 of record VIAB01054310.1, on the reverse strand, counting down.
CTTTTTCAAACCAAAATTGGCTGGAAATGAGACTGGATGCCATGTCGCGTTTGGAGAGCCCCTGATGTGCCTAAACAGTGGAAACCCCTCACAAGTGACACCATTTTGGAAACTAGACCCCCTAAGGAACTTATCTAGATCTGTGGTGAGCACTTTGAACCCCCCAAGTGCTTCACAGAAGTTTATAATGCCCGGGCATGAAAATAAAAATCCTATTTTTTTCCTACAAAAAAAAATCTTTTAGTCACCGATTTTTTATTTTCCCAAAGGTAACAGGAGGAATTGGACCACAAAAGTTGTTGTCCAATTTGTTATGAGTACGCTGATGCCACATATGTGGGGGGAAACCACTGTTTGGGTGCACGGCAGATCTCGGAAGGGAAGGAGCGCCATTTGAATTTTTCAAGCCAAAATTGTCAGGAATCGAGATTGGACTCCATGTCACGTTTGGAGAGCCCCTGATGTGCCTAAACAGTGGAAACCCCCCACAAGTGACCCCATTTTAGAAACTAGACCTCCAAAGGGAACTTATCTAGACCTGAGGTGAGCACTTTGAACGCCCAAGTGCTTCACACAAGTTTATAACGTAGAGCCATAAAATTAAAAAATCATATTTTTTCCACAAAAATGATCTTTTCACTCCATTTTTTTATTTTCCCAAGGGTAACAAGACCACAAAAGTTATTGTGCAATTTGTCCTGAGTAGGCTGATATCCCATATGTGGGGGTAAACCACTGTTTGGGTGCATGGCAGAGCTCGGAAGGGAAGGTGCGCCATTTGGCTTTTTCAACAGAAAATTGGCTGGACGCCACGTCGCATTTGAAGAGCCCCTGATGTGCCTAAACAGTGGAAACCCCCACAAATGACCCCATTTTGGAAACTAGACCCCTCAAATATCTTATCTAGATGTGTCATGAGAACTTTGAACCCCCAAGTGATTCACTAAAGTTTATAACGCCCGAGCGAGAAATTAAAAAAATCATATTTTTTTCCACAAACACAAACTTACCCCGTAAGTGGGAGAAAATTACTGTGTGGGCACATGTCGGGGCTTGGAAGGGAAGTAGTGATGTTTTGCATTGCAGACTTTAATGGAATGGTCTGCGGGCGTCATGTCACGTTTGGAGAGCCCCTGATGTGCCTAAACAGTGGAAACCTTCACAAGTGACCCCATTTTGGAAACTAGACCCCCCAATGAACTTATCTAGATGTGTGGTGAGAACTTTGAACCCCCAAATGCTTCACAAAAGTTTATAACGTAGAGCCATAAAAATAAAAAATCATTTTTTTTCCACAAAAATGATATTTTTGTCCCTAATTTTTTATTTTCCCAAGGGTAACAGAAGAAATTGGCCCCCAAGAGTTATTGTGCACTTTGTCCTGAGTACGCTGACACCCCTTATGTGGGGGTAAACTACTGTTTGGGTGCATGGCAGAGATCAGAAAGGAAGGAGCACCGTTTGACTTTTTCAACACAGAATTGGCTGGAATTGAGATCAGATGCTATGTCACATTTTTAGAGCCCCTGATATGCCTAAACAGTGGAAACCCCCCAATTCTAACTCCAACCCTAACCCCAACAGACCCCTAACCCTAGTGCCAACCCTAACCCTAACCACAAACCTAACACTAACACACCCCTAACCCTAATCCCCACCCTAATCCTAACTTTAGCCCCAAGCCTAACCCTATCTTTAGCCCCAACCCTAATGGAAAATTGGAAATAAATACATTTTTTAAATTTTATTTTTCTCTAACTAAGGGGGTGATAAAGGGGGGTTTGATTCACCATTTATAGCGGGTTTTTATGTTTGACAGCTGTCACACGCTCAAAAGACGCTTTTTATTGCAAAAAATAGTTTTTGCATCACCAGATTTTGAAAGCTGGAAAAAAATTTTTGGGATGATACACTGGTGCTACCTGAAAAGTGAAGGGGATAAAATGGAGTGTATATATGTGTATAGACTGGTATGAGCAATCATAGACATATATACTCTACTAGGATGGTATGGAGGCTGCTGGAGTACAGTCAGCTTCTGTGCAGTTGCTGACAAAATGAAATTAAGTGAAATGACTGAAAAGTAAAACTCCTGCGCCTCCAATGGATTCTAACAAAAAAAGGTCACTTAAATAGTTGCAAAGAACAAGTAAATAGGAGCCAAACCTGTCTGAATAGACTTAATAGAAAGCTGGCAATAGCAACTAACATAGAGCCTAATGCAGGCACATGGAGACTTACTTGGTGCTTATGGATTTAAGCTGTGGCTGATGTTTGAAGGGGAGGAAGCTGTCTCCTTGTGAAAACGTCCCCAGACAGCACGGGGGATGAAGAGGCAGAGCCTGTAGTACGGGAGCTTCTGTGCGGCTGTTGGTGCCTGTGAATTGGAGCTGTGGCTGGTGCTTGAGGGGGAGGAAGCCTACTCCTCGTGAGAAAGTTCCCAGACCGCTCGGGGGATGAGGAGACAGTGTAGCACTGTAGCAAGGGAGCGTCCTCCCTGTTACAAAGGAGTGCCTCTTGGATGCCTCGCACCTGTCTGAGTTAGCAGCAGCGTCCTCCAGCCGAGAGACGCTGCTGAGAGGAAACTTGCAGGGCAAGGGGCGGAATAGGAGTATGGGTGACATCACCGCGGGACGGGGATTGGAGAGGGTCAAAATACACCGACGCGTTTCAAAGGTTCTCGGACCTTTTTCATCAGGGATAGAGACCCACTGTATACCCCGCCTTATATTCCTACAGCTGTTCTTGCGCCCCTCCTCCACCAATAAAGTGCCCATATAGTAGGACAACAGTAAATCAGAGGTACATTTTGAAAGCTATTTTTCCTTATTTTGGCCCACAGAGTCATGTGAGGTCTTATTTTTTGTGGGACGAGTTGACGCTTTTTTTGGTTCCATTTTTGGGCACATTACATTTTTTGATCACTTTTTATTACGATTTTTGGGAGGCAGAATGACAAAAAATAACAATTCATGAATTTCTTTTGGGGGGAGGCATTTATACCGTTCTGCGTGTGGTAAAATTGATAAAGCAGTTTTATTATTTGGGTTAGTATGATTGCAGCGATACCTCATTTATATCTTTTTTATGTTTTGGCCCTTTTATGCAATAAAAACAATTTTATGTAAAAAATAATTATTTTTGCATTGCTTTATTCTGCGAGCTATAACTTTTTTATTTTTTCGCTGATGATGCTCTATGGTGGCTCGTTTTTTGCGGGACAAGATGACGTTTTCAGCGGTACCATGTTTATTTATATCCGTCTTTTTGATTGCGTGTTATTCCACTTTTTGTTCGGTGCTATGATGATAAAGCATTCTTTTTTGCCTTGTTTTTTTTTTAATGGGTTCACTAAAGGGGTTAACTAATGGGATAGTTTTGTATGGCGGGTCGGTACAGATGCGGTGATACTAAATATGTGTACTTTTATAATTTTTTCTTTTTTTAATTTACATAAAGAAATTAATTTATTGGGGAATATTTTTTTTTCTTTATTTAGGATTTTTTTTTTACACATGTTAATTTTTATTTGTTTTACTTTTTTACTTTGTCCCAGGGTGGGACATCACTGTATGGTGTCAGATCCCCGATCTGACACTGTGCACAGCACTGTGTCAGATCAGCGATCAGACAGGCACTGCAGGTGGCTTTCTCAGTGCCTGCTCTCAGCAGGCACTGAGAAGCCACCTCCCTGCAGAAGCCGGAAGGACCCCGCGGACATCTTAAATCCGGGAGCCTACAGGGAGGAGGCACTCGGAACAGCATGATCACATCGCGTTGTTCTGAGGGTCTCAGGGAAGCACGCAGGGAGCACGTCTAGGATCAGGAAGGCGTTAAGTGGACCTTCCAAGTATCTGTGATAGTCAGAGCACAGGTGATGTTATGGAACACATGCTGGTGTGAGGCAGGGACAGCACATTGGGAAAAATGTGGCATCTGGGGGCCGAGTATTGGGTAACAGCTGCCGCCATGAGGTTGCGGAAAGTCTCAGTGTCCACAAGCCTAAAAGAAAACATTTCCAGTGCAGTCTGGAAATTAATTCAGTGAGATCAGCTTGCTGGCCCTCAAAAATGTTTTTGCATGAGGGCCGCCTAATGACCCTCCAAAATGTATGACTGAGAGCCACCTGATGGCCCTCAAATGTATGACTGAGGGTTGCTTGATGGCCCTCCAAAGTTTATGAGTAATAGCTGCCTGATGGTCCTCCAAAATTGTTTCACTTATGGTCCTCAAAAAATTTGAAGTGAGGGCTGCATGATAATCCTGTTGATATGGTGTAGGAGGAGGAGGACAAAATAAACCATGAACCGTATACCCTTTTTGGGATGGGAAGGGGTGCATGGAAATACACCAGGAAAAAAAAAATTGTCTTTATGTTTCGCTGCTGTCATCTGGTGGGGTTGAGAAATCTTGGGTAATCCCGGCCTTGTTCAGTTTGAGAACAGGCATCCTGAATTTTCAATTGACAGGGTGGATTTGCTTATTAGTTGTTATGTCCCCGAAGGCACTAAAAACCCATGAAATCAGCTTAGCAGGGAGGATGCAGTGACTGCACCTGAGAGCCTCCGATTTGCCTCAGCTCCGTGTGAAATAAAAATAAAGATGCATTCATACAATGGGAGAAAGGTAACAAATGCACCTCTTCTGTAGATAAATAGACAAAGGACTTGTGGTGTTCTTTTTCCAGGATGGGTTGGAGAAGTTTCTCCCTCATCGTTCATGAATTTTCATTGGCAAAGGTCTCCAAGAAGATAAAAAAATGTTTTGAGACCCTTGATTCTATCTATTTGAAGCCACTTGGATGCCTAATACTCTGAGCTGGCACAGGATGAACTGCCGTCTGCCTTAGCTGGAGCAAAATTGGAGTTGGATGCCTGAAGGTCCGTCTTGTGCCAGTTGTACCCTAAGTAGTAGCCTTGAATCCGGAACTCCTTGTTGTAGACCTCAGAAGTCGCATGTGATAGATCTTGTCACTTTTCATAATCACCTGCCTGCAGTAG
>VIAB01054302.1:0-13384 GCA_009801035.1 Oophaga pumilio | reverse complement strand
CCTTCCCTCCACCAGGACATTAAAAATGGGTCATGGCTGGGTTTCTAACAAGACAATCACCCAAAACATACAGCCAAGGCAACAAAGGAGTGGCTCAAAAAGAAGCACTATTAAGTTCATGGAGTGGCCTAGCTAGTGTCCAGACCTTAATCCCATAGAAAACTTATGGAGGGAGTTAAAGCTCAGAGTTGCTAAGCGGCAGCCTCAAAATCTTAATGATTTAGAGAAGATCTTCAAAGAGGAGTGGACCAAAATTCCTCCTGACATGTGCGCAAACCTCATCATCAACTACAAAAAACGCCTGACTGCTGTGCTTGCCAACAAGGGTTTTGCCACCAAGTATTAAGTCTTGTTTGCCAGAGGGATCAAATACTTATTTCTCACTGCAAAATGCAAATAAATTGATATCATTTATACAATGTTATTTTCTGGATTTTATTTTTGCTATTTTATCTCTCAATGTTAAAATTAACCTACCCTTAAAATTATAGACTGTTCATGCCTTTGTCAGTAGGCAAACTTACGAAATCAGAAAGGGATCAAATAATTATTTTCTCCATTGTATCTATGTATCAATTTATTCGGCTTCCTATGATCTAAATACCCATATAGACGGCTTAGGAGAGTTGATCCTACAGAAGATTACTTTTGAGGCATTTCGTTCTGTACACATTTGAACTAAGTAGCATCTAAAAGGTGCTAATACATGCCTTCTACCAGCACTGTACAGAATTGAAGGTCGGACAACAAAGAAAGGCATTGATGTGATATAATTATGTTACACTAAGGAGCATAAAAATAAAATGATTTTGTAAGTGTTGCCAAAAAGTGAAGCCTTCCTGTCCTTTAATGAAGAATGATTAGTGATTTCTTTTGTCAGTGTCAATATTATTTGGTGTTCTCTGTAGTGTATCTGGCTCTGTGCATTTAGAGGTCAAGGATGAACATATTGAAAAAAGCCGGTACAATTACAATCGGAAAACCATCTCTTGAAGTGCATTTCAGTATACCTGGAACAATTTTTGTAATTATTTGTTTCTTTGAGATGAAAGCTTGATAGATCTGTTCTTGCTCTATACTCTGAATGGTACAATACTTTGCTCTATTAATGTAGACTGGGTTAATAAAGGAAGGTATATGAGATATGTTGTGATATGGGGAAAAAAATCACAAAGCTACCGTAGTTTTATTTTAATTTGTCTCAAATAGTGTGGTCTAACTGTACGAGCTTCTGGAAGCTCAAGAAAGCAATAGGTGGAAAATGTGATCTGTTCTATATTTTGATCAAAAGAAATCAATATTCTGACTTTTTGAGAAACCAATCTAGTTATTTACCCAAAATCATTTCTGTTATGATTTGGTAGCTGAGGAGAGCAGGCAAAAAAGGAAATACACCAGAGCAGTTGGAAACTATGAGATTGCAGTACCCTGACTAACCACCACAACTAGAGGCAGCCGTGGAGCGTTCCTACGTTGGTCCTAGACGCCTCGTCACAGCCTGAGAAACTAACTACACCTAAAGATAGAAAGAGGAAAGCTATCTGCCCCGGAGCAGATCCCCAAAGAACATAGAAAGCCCCCAAACATGTAATGGCGGTTAGACAAGAAGAAATACTGACACAGACAGAAAATAGTATGAGCAAACGTTGGGGCCCAAACTTACTAAATAGAAAAGGATAGGAAGGGCACTTACTGCAATCCCAAAAAACCCTGAAAAGCACCAACTCTACTAATTTCAAAAACACCTGAGATCACACGACCTCTACCACCTAAATTAGTTCTCTGGTGTAACCAAAAACAAAACAGCAGCCACTGAAAAAACTGGAAAAAGCAAATGTACAAACATCAGTGGCTGAACTGAACTGAGAGGCAAAAGCCCCCAGAGGGGACCCAGAAGGCCCCCACAGAAGTGCAGGACAAAATGCAAAAATCAAGCACAAAAACAAAAAGAAGAAAATGTCTTATCTGTTAGCAGGAGATTCAGACACGACACAGCAGGCTACCAAGAAAACAGGAATCAAGGATTGAGACCAGAACAATTGATCACCGGCAACCCTGATGGGAAGGCGACTCCCTTATATAAGACCAGTCAGTAACACCTGATTCCCAATCCTCACAATCTTCACTGGACAGTCCAGTACCGTTTGTAACCACCAGAGGGAGCTTCTGCTCAGAACTCATTTCCAGCCTATTCACAACACATTTCAGTCTGAAAAATTACTATAATGTGTCAGACACTAGCTGTAATAAATTAACAAATTGTCCACTAGCTGTAATAAATTAACAAATTGTCCATGGGAAAATGATGTCCCTTAATGCCCTAAAGGGAACCTGTCAACTGATGCATATTGCTGCACTCACGAGCAGTATGAATTAGGTATGTATCTATGTATCCTCCAGTACTGACTTTTTGGTATCCCTCTTCTTTAGAGATAATGAATTACTACTTTCCCGTCTTAACAAGGAGCTGTTAGCTGTGGGTTTCCCAATATTTAGGATTTCAAGTTCACCATTTTTTTTCTCACCAGTACATCCAAAAAGGGTAGGTATTCATGATTTATTTTAAAGGTGAAATATAATTCTAGGCAGTTATGATTTAAGCTAGCCTGAAAGTCAGAAAAGTCTTCAGTTGGACCTTTCCATGAGAAAAATATTGATGTACTGAGCCCACATTTAAATCCTAGTCACATCAGGTCAGTATAATTGTCAAAAACCACTATCTCCTCCCACCAGCCCAGGAGCAAATTAGCATTTGAGGGGGCACAGGGGCTTCCCATTGCTGTTCCCCTGTGCTGGCGGTAAAAGCTATGTTTAAAGAGGAAATAATTCCATGGAAGACAGAAGTGTAGCAACTTAAGGATCAAGCTGCTGTTGGTGCACAACTGAGCCCCTCATACATAAAAAATATTTCACTGCCTCCATGCCTTTACATGGGGAATAAAAGCGTACAGAGTCTTAATATCAATACTTGCCAAAAGTGTCCATAAGTCTACCATGATGCATTCAAGTTTCAGCAAAAGGTCTGTTGTATTGCGTGTGTATGATTGTAGAGCGAAACCTAAATTTGTAGTTACACTGAAAGACCGTTATGAACGGGCATTCTTTTACGCTACTTTTACAATTAACTTGCTGTGTAAACAGGCTGACGAACATCTAATGAACGAGTGAAATTATCTTTTTCTGCAACACAAAAAAAATCATTCTTGGCGGTGTGTTATGAATGTGCTAGAGATGATTCTTGGGTGTTTGCTTCGGACATCCATGCTAGGAGACTGATCTGTGCCTATCACCGAGCTCATCCTGATCGGCCTGGTTGCACAAGTGAGGGTTCGGTGACCCCTCCTCAAGGGGGGGTACTGTTATGAATGTGCTAGAGATGGTTTCTGATCAGAGGCTCCCTCTGGTGGTTACAGACAGTACTGAACCTTTCAGTGAGGAGTGGCAATCTGGAATCACGGACTGGTCTGATATAAGGGAGGTTCCCTCCCATGATGGTTGCCGGTGATCAATTGTTCTTGTCTCAATTGTGGTTCCTGGTTCATTTGGAAGTTTGCTGGAGTCTTGCCTGCATCTCCTGCTTTCAGATAAGATATTTTTTGCTTTTCTTTTTGTGCTTGCTTTTTGCATTGTTTTCTGCACTTTTGTGGAGGTCAGCCAGGTCCCCTCCTGGGGCCTGAGCTCCTCACAGTTTTTCTGCAGCCACTGTTATTTGCTCATTTGCTTTTTCCTGTTTTTTCAGCGGCTGCGGCTTGGTTTTTGTTCACACTGAGATCTGATTTAGTGAGTGGCGAGATCATGTGATCTCAGTATTTTTGTAATCAGAATTGTTGGATTTTTGTAGGGTTTTCTGGGTTGCAGAAAGTAATCTCTCCTGTCCTATCCTATTTAGTCAGCTTGTGGCCCCAGCGTTTGCTCAGTCTATTTTCTGCCTATGTTTGTATTTTCATCTTGTCTAACCGCCATTATATGTTTGAGGGCTTCCTATTTTCTTTGGGGATCTGCTCCGGGGCAGATAGCTTTCATCTTTCTGCCTTTAGGTGTAGTTATCTCTCAGGCTGTGACGAGGCGTCTAGGATCAACGTAGGAACGCTCCACGGCTACCTCTAGTTGTGTCGTTAGTTTAGGAATCTGCAACCCATCAGTTACCAACATCTCAGGTGTTTGGCTTCCCTGCTGTTGTTCCTGTCCTCCTCAGCTACTGAAACATAACAGCGGTGCATCATCCTGTGGGAGCCCAGGTGAAGGGGTCCACTATTTGACATATCAAGAAGGATTACGAATATAAAAAAGAGTTGAACTAATCAACTCCTTCATACTATGTTTGGTGAGACCTTTACATTCTTTCGTCATTTGCCTGTCCATGGAGGTAGCCTGTAATATGATGATGATGTCTGGTGGTTATAGGCTTTAGATACCACCGCTCAGCTTAATCACCATCACATATGCTACATCTCTGGGAAATATGCCCTATTGTTATACCACTGAAAGTGGTCAAAAGTTAGATAATGAGGGCATATTACTAAATGAGTATTCTGTGTTTATTTGTCTTATATCGAATTATGCCGTATAGGCTATTAGATTCAAGCATAATTGCCACAGGTTCCGGCAAGCATAACTGCAGATATACTAAAATCTTTGCACACAGTATGGTAGTACACATAGAGTTCATATGTTCTATTCAACACTGAGAAGAGGCCTGGTCTTCTACTGGATTATTTATACACTGAGGCATTGCTACACAGACTGCTGAATTGTGGATCTCTGTGTCTATATGATAGAATTATTCTCCTTTGATCCCTTTCTGGGGAGAATTAGGAGAACTATAGGTTTTGACTGTGTACACCACTTTTCTATGTATTCTTTTTTGTATGTTAGTCTTTGCACTTGGTGGTTTGCATGATTTCTTTGCTGTTTTAATAGCTTCAATACAAGTTAATTTTTACCCCAATCGCTACATCATAATCCTGCTTAAGACATGGTGTGGAAACCTATATTGAAAGTTTTAAGAGAAAATCTAAATGTTTCACACGACTGCCAGTTTTAAGCAAATCAGAGAGTCAATTGATCGGAGACAAAGGCACCCAAGCAGGACCTCTTGGGGAGGAAATATGGTGAGCGGACGTTCCGCCCATCTCTTACAGCCACTCACAAAGAAGTTCAACCCTGTCATGGCTTATTTATCCCTCTCATGCACATGACAGCACAACAAACACCCGGTGTCCATGCCCGAACAGTAGGTGTTCGGTATGGATGCCAAACTTTACTGATTGGGTTTCCCATCTCTAGTCAGGGTCATCAGACTTCCTGAGCCCAAAAGTCCAAGTACCATTACACCATTAACTGACACGACACATGCCTGTGGCCCCACGCCGGCTTGACAGTCCACACTACCGGTCGGATAGGCCTAATAGAAACAATGCTGCCCTAAGCTGCAGTCCATCGTTTCTGGGGACATATGACATTGAATGGCTATGTGTTCAGGATTGTGACATCGCCAACGGACCATGTCCTTAACAACAGTCTTTGGCAGACTATTAATGGAATTAAGATGCCCCTCCATGGTGAACCCGCCCTCTTTTGAATATTCCAGTACTGGGAAATGATAGTGCCCTGTTTCCCTAGGGATTTCTCAACAACCTGGTACTGCTCCACTAGGCCAACCATGTCCTCTGCGTTCCGAGAGTCGCCGTGAGCAACCCAAGTTTGCATCGGCCTGGGAAGTGAGTGGATGAATCTGTACATCACCACACGCTGAACCATTTGGGCAGGAGTGGAAGACTCTGGCTGCAACCACTTTTGGACCAGATGTAATAAGTCAAACATTTGGAGCAAAACATCTGGGTTTTCATATCACGGAAGATAGCAATATTTGTGATGCATTTCTCCCCACACTTACATTGCCAATGACCCTGTCACACTGTTTTTGAAGTTTTTTTAGTCCATAGATAAGATTTGAATTGGGATTGTTCTGAAAATATACTGCAATTTAGGCAAGATCATAATTTTCTAAAAAAATTGTCCTGCTTAACCATGAAGTGTTGATTGTATCAAAATTGTTAATACTAGTTTGAATATGTTTTTGTAAGCAATTTAAGTTCTCATCGAAGATTTTGTTTAAAGGGTTCGTAATTTTAATTCCGAAGTAAGGAATTTGAAATTTTTCTCAGGTGTAGGGAAATTTCCTTTCCATTATTTTATTTTAATTGAGAGTCTAAAAAAACTTAAGATCTTTGCATTTTTTAAATTAATTTTATAATAGGATACTGACGAGAGCTCCCTAATTAATAAAGAAATGGCTCTTAAAAAGTTAATAGGCTCCATAATAGAAATTAAAATGTCGTCCGTGAATAGTCCAAGTTTATGTTATCTGTGATTGAATGGAATGGTTGGGGTGTTGGGGTGTGGGTGGAGAAGGTAGAGAAAAGGGGAGGAGCTTAGAAGGCAGGAGTGAGTGAGCAGAATGGTATCCTTAAGGCCAATGGAATGGAGCATAGTGAGGAGGAGCTGATGGTCCACAGTGTCGAATGCTGCGGAGAGATCCAAGAGAATTAGCATGGAGTAGTGACCATTACATTTAGCTGTTAGAAGATCATTAGAGACTTTAGTGAGGGCAGTATCAGTAGAGTGTAGAGAGTGGAAACCGGATTGTAGAGGGTCGAGGACAGAGTTATCTGAGAGATAGCGGATAAGTCGGGCATGAACCAGGCTTTCCAGGAGTTTAGAGATGAAGGGAAGATTAGAGACAGGCCTATAGTTAATGGCACAGTTTTGGTTGAGGGATGGCTTTTTAAGTAATGGCTGTATGATGGCATGCTTAAATGAGGAAGGAAAGATACCGGAAAGAAAAAGAGAGGTTAAATATTTTTGTTAGGTGAGTGGTGACAACAGGGGAAAGTGACTGTAGGAGAAGTGATGGAATGGGGTCACTGGTGCAAGTGGTAGGGCGAGAAGATGCAAGGAGCGTGGTTACTTCTTATGTTACTGGTTCAAAATCAGAGAGTGAGCTAGAAGCAGTGGGGGAGGGAGGACAGTGCATGGTATGAGGGGATTGGGAGATAATTTCCTGTCGGATATGGTAAATTTTTTCTTTGAAATAATTAGCCAGATCGTCAACGTGAAGATCCGTGGTTGGGGCCTGCACTCTTGGGTTGAGTAGGGATTGAAAAGTGTCAAAGAGACGTTTCGGGTTATTGGATATTGAGGTGATGAGGGTTTTGAAATAGGTTTGATTTGAGAGGTGAATGGCAGTGTTGTATGTTTTAAGCATAAACTTATAATGGATGAAATCTTCGGGTAGATTGGATTTTCCAAACAGACGTTCAGCGCACCTGGAGCACCGCTGAAGGAAGCGTGTTTGTAGCGTGTGCCAGGGTTGTCGCCGTCTGTGCCTAGTTGTTCTATGTATAAGAGGTGCAGTTTCATCCACGGCACTTTGAAGTGTTTCATTGTAATGCTTCAGTGCAGAATCAGGACATGAGAGGGAGGAGATACGGACCAATGATGACTGCAAGTTCTTTATAAGTTTCTGAGTGTCAATGGCCTGTATGTTTCTAAAAGTGTGGAAGGTGGGGGTGACCTGGGCGGGATGGCAGTTCTTGATAGAGAATGATAGAAGGTTGTGGTCAGAGAGCAGGTGAGGGGAGTTTGTGAAATCATCCCCTGAGCAAAGCCAGGAGAAGACCAAGTCCTCCTTACCAAGACCAAATCCTCCTTACCTGAGAGTGGGGTACCACACCTCTGGATGAGGTGCAGTACCTCTGTGGCGACTGGAGCCTCAGGGTTGCCACATGTACTGTGTGATATGTTGTTATATTCTGCCCAGCACAGACAGAGTTTTTATCCCAGGGACGGAAGGGCTATGCAGCAGGATCAGAAAAGACTTACTGGTAGTTAGAAAGAGCCCAGAGTGTGCAGAGTAAGACCTCGGGTCTAGTGTGAGCTGTCCTGCATACCATGGATGTCCCTGTGGCAAGAGAGGAACTGCCAGAGTAGATAGTAAGAGCCGGAGCAGATAGTAAGAGAAGTGAGTTGCAGTCCGGAATCATGACAGAGAGAGTGAGAGAATATCGTGGCCTAGGGCAGGAAGCCTAGCAGGATGGTACAGAGTCCTCATCAGAGAGGTAATGGAAGGCAAAAGTAAAGGGAAGCAAAAGGAAGAGAAAATGTATATCATTTTAGCTACTAAGCGTATACAGTAAAGAAAGTTAAGTGTTGCCATATTGGGACACATCCTCTCCTACGGAGAAATAATAGGAAGCGTTGCTATAGGATGGAGTCTATGACTTTTGTGGACTGCAAACTGAGAGTATTTGTGAATGGCCGTAGCGTTACACCTTGACCCGGGCTGTCCCCACAGAGGAAAACTGAAGCTCTCAAGATAGTGTGCTGGACTGTGCAAAGAATAGAGGAATTAAGTGAAGCGTTTTCAGGGAAGAAGGAGATGTGTATGTATATGTCGCTTGTGTTTAAAGAGACATCCTTGAAGATAAATGCCTAGTATCTGCTATATATAATTCATATGAAGTTATTTTTCAGTAAAAAGAAGTTTAATTTCAAATGGTGGTCTGAGGTCTCCTTTTTTGAACTGACAAACCAGTGTCATCGGTTACATGCGGCCTGCATATGTTTACCGCCTCTATGACACAAGTCCACACATCCAGCCAGGATACCCACTTTCATGTAACGTGCCAGGGTTCAGGAGATGAGAACCTCACCCACAACTACTGTCATGCGCCACGTTACACGGTCAGTGTTTGGTCAGTATTTTACATCATTATTTGTAAGCCAAAACCAGGAGTGGGACAATGAAAGGAAAAGTACAATAGAAACATGTCACCACTTCTGTATTATCACCCATTCCTGGCTTTAGTTTACAAATACTGATGTAAAAAACACACCAAATACTGAACGTGTGAACATGGTCTTAGACTCGTGGACATTAGTCACATGGACAAAAGCTACAGTAGACATGTTCACTTACTGCTCATGCTCTGATTCGGGTAAATGTCATTATTAGATCGCCCGCCAGGGCTGTGGGGATACTCAGTACCGGGCCGCTTCTTAAAGGGGAAGTGTCACAGCGGCAGTGACCCGGTCCGTGGCCCTAGGCGTCCAATAAAAGGGGAAATATTTACAAGGGAAAAATAGAGTTTGTAATAAAGTGTTCGTGACGCCACCTGTGGTACTCGGCAATAAAGATGTTAGCCGACGCTGCAGATGCAGTCCTCTGGGACAGTTGGTGATGCAGCAGAGTTGGTATAGCTCTCCACAGGCAGAGCTTAGTCCCAGGGCAGATGTAGGATGTAGTAGATTGTAATGTTGGTAGATGTAGCAGTGTGGGATGGGTGACACAGGAATGATTAGAGGACACAGCTGGGTGCAGTTTCCAAAGTTTTATTCACAGTTCTGGTGCGCACAGATGCCCGCTTGGTGCCGTGTCTTCCAGGTGAGGGGTCCAGCAAACTCCCAGGTAGATCAGGATACGCCTTTCCAGGACTCCCTTCAATATGTTCCTTTCTCAGTCATCTCATTATGCTGACTTTCCGCCTTTCCTTCCTTGTCCAACACCTCACAGTCAGTGTCCCAAGCCAGTAGCCGTGGACCTTGTCAGATGACTTCCTCTCTGCGTCTCCTTTCTCCCTTATGGCTACCTTTTTGGAGAAGATAACTGTGGCTTGTAGGTGAGGCACCTAAAGATACCACTGCCTCCGGCTTGCTAGCTGAGTCCTGAAGTTCTCTACTAGGCTAGGGGTCGGTGTCCCTTCTGCGACCTGGTCCCTCCACTATTGGATCGGTCCCCCACTAATAGACTACTCACTATCCGTGCCACTAGAACCCCTTTCTGTCCTTCCAGAAGCTTCTCTCTGCTTTGTGCTTAATCTAACTTTCTCCGTCTCTGGACAAGCTGGTACCAACTTCAGCTCCGCTCACACTAACTCTGACTCTACAGTCTCGTTTCCACTCTCTAAGCTTCACTTCCTTCCTTCTGCTCTCTCCACCCACCTCCCAACACTCTATCCTACCCAGCCTGGGATGAGACCATCCTCCCGTAGGGTACGCCCAGGGTGCCCGGCTGCTATGGTGTGTGTGTTTGGTGCAGGTGTTAGAGTCCTGGGTGGTGCACCCTCCTTACCTGAGAGTGGGGTACCACACCTTTGGATGAGGTGCGGTACCTCTGTGTCGACTGAACCCTCAGGGGCGCCACATACCCCCCCGTTAAACACAGCACGTCCACAGGCTGAAATAGAGTAAAACACAGGTGTTACAAGGAAACATACAGAATTTTTTAAATGTGCACATTAACAGGTAGAAAAATGATTAAAACGCAACTTCCCTTTATGGGAGGCACTTTTTCTTAACCGTTGCATAAATAACAGGCAAATAAACATGATTATGACTAATACTGACATTACTGTCAAATAGGGCATTTTTCAACATTTATTAGCATTTACGACGGGTAAACTTTTCTTTAATTATTACTGTAAAAGTGCTATCAAATCTTTCCTTCATAAACATTCACTTTAATATATTCAACTTCAAGTGCTATAAAATACTTGCAAATTAAGTACAGTAACGCTTTTTCATTCAAGTTCAACAGGATTCACTCTTCTTTTTGTGCAATCCCAATTCGGGGTATTTTCTTAGTGGAACATGTGGGACCCGTCTCAAACCCCCAACGTATGCCTTGAGCAGGCTACAAGACATGGCTGGTCTCCACTTTGGACCACTTCAGCCACACCAAATGGGTTTTTGTTCTGAGGTCAGTTGTGCAGTGATAAAGTGTGGCAAACTCACCCTATGGGCTTTCAAGTAAACCAACAAGGAGCACCTTAAGAAGTGCTTAGCTATTTACAGCTAAAAATTTTTGGATCATACCTGGTCCATGATCTCTCAGTTTTTCCACATAACAGTGAACAGGTAAACTTTCTCTTTCAAAACCCTGCTTTCAAAACTTTATTTAACTATGTACAGTTTGTGCAGGTTTACCTGGCTCTGTTCATTCCTGCTGACTATCGCTTCTTCCTGACTGGGAAGAGGCGTTTTTAGTAGTAGTCACTCCGGGTTACTTGCTGGCTGTGGGGGCAGATGGAGGTTCGACAGCCCCCTGGTCGACTGGTTGGGCCATCAGCTCTTCCGGTATCCAGCGGATGTGGAGAGCGTACCAGCCCCTCTCACCCTTGTGCCGGGTGAAGGAGACGCACTCTCCCGGGAACAAGTTGCGTTCCGAGTGTCCACTGATCAAATGAGACTCCACGTCCCTCCTGTTTACAAAGAGGCCGGGCCTCCCTCGGGAGTCCTGAATGAAGCCCCAGCCCTGTTGTAGGTCAAAATTGACCACCACTACCCCAGCCCATTGGGCGTAGCTCCCCCATCCGCACCCTGCGGGCCTGGACTTTGGCCTGTAGGTTCCGCTCCTCCAAGGCCTCCCTGCGGGCCTGGCATTCTGTCTCCTCCTGCTCCAGCTTTAGGACCTGCTGGCGGCAAAACTCCTCCTTCTGAACCTGCTGGCGGCAAAGCTCCGTCTCGCTGGTGGGGAACCCCATTAGATCTGACCCCGGGTTCTCCCACGGGATCATCTCCGGTCAGCGGCGCACTACTTGGGGCGGGTACTCGGGCCTTTGCAGTTGTAACAGCACGCCCCTGGGGTTTAGCTCTCGGTCCCAGGCGACTTCTATCATCACCTAAGTAGAAAAGCAGTCGCACTCAAGTGCAAAATATTGTGCTAATGAAGTTTCTTTTTTTTATTCATGTATATTTAAACAACACCACATGGACGAAAAAAGGACAAAAAAGTATACTGAGGTAACGTTTCGACCCACAATAGGGTCTTTATCAAACCTCACTGAGGAGTGTCCTTGATAAGGAAATATAGTGTAGACACAGCAAAAGACCCAGCCGGGCCTGAATGGAGGATATGTTGTGGAGGATCATCCGTGGTCTTGTTTCCCAGTTCAGTCTGCACCTATCTAATTTATTGAGTGCGCGTCATTCTCCTCTCCCTATTCTATCATCACCTGACCGGGTTTTGGGGTTAACGGTGACTCAGGGGATTCCTGCTGGGTTTCCCATTCCCCAGGGGCGTCGCCCGTACCTGCACCTCCAGTAGCTGTATCTGGTGCTTCCACTTCTGGGGTAGCGGGTGCCAGTGACATGGGCGCCTGGAATCCAATGGCCTTCTCCAGGATGGTTTGTTTCCACCTGTTGATGGTAGCCAGTTGGGTACAGAGAAAGCGGCGTATCAGCTCCTCCACTTCTCCCTCCAGGAGCACCTCGTCGAATCCTGATAAGTGGGTGCTGCCTTGATCCTCCTGGCTGGGGGAACTTCCAGCTTCCTCCCCGACAGGCCTCCACCCTCCACTCGCCATGGAGTTCAGGTGCTTTCTGTTCTCCTCCTCTCCGTTCCCCACTGCTGAGTTTTTCTAAGCCTTCCTCTGGGGGCAGTGCCTTTTTCCTTTGCCTTCATACTAGGCTAAGAGACGGAATCCCCTGGCTGTCGGCCATGTTGCGGTCACGTAATAGTAAAGGCAGGGGACGTTCATGCTGTTTCGCACCCTTTGGCTGCGTACCGCCCACGACTGCACGCCCTTCTTCTCCCTGCGCGACCCGTGGTGCAAATATGGCAGCAATAGTACAAAACTTTCAGCAAAGTCTCTGACACAATAGGCAGTTCAAAATAGGCACACAAGACCCGGTGATACCGGACTTCAATATCCTGTTCGTGATGCCAAGATGCATCGCGCACCAGGGCAGTGGGGATACTCGGTACCGGGCCGCTTCTTAAAGGGGAAGTGTTACAGCGGCAGTGACCCGGTCCGTGGCCCTGGGCATCCAATAAAAGGGGAAATATTTACAAGGGAAAAACGAGTTTGTAATAAAGTGTTCGTGACACCACCTGTGGCTCTAGGCAATAAAGATGTTAGCCGACGCTGCAGATGCAGTCCTCTTAGACAGTTGGTGATACAGCAGAGTTGGTATAGCTCTCCACAGGCAGAGCTTAGTCCCAGGGCAGATGTAGGATGTAGAAGATGGTAATGTTGGTAGATGTAGCAGTGTGGAATGGGTGATGCAGGAATGATTAGAGGACACAGCTGGGTGTAGTTTCCAAAGTTTTACTCACATTTCTGGTGCGCACAGATGCCCGCTTGGTGCCGTGTCTTCCAGGTGAGGGGTCCAGCAAATTCCCAGGTAGATCAGGATACACCTTTCCAGGACTCCCTTCAATATGTTCCTTTCTCGGTTGTCTCATTGTGCTGACTTTTCGCCTTTCCTTCCTGTCCAACTCCTCACAGTCAGTGTCCCAAGCCAGTAGCTGCGGACCTTGTCGGACGACGTCCTCTCTGCTATATAATATAATCTCGGCACACACCAGTGGTATTTTGTGGTG
>VIAB01054287.1:3283-13391 GCA_009801035.1 Oophaga pumilio | reverse complement strand
CTCTTGGGCCTGAATAGGTCCTCTTGGGCCTGACGGGTCCTGAATAGGTCCTGAAAGAAATATGCAAATATATTAACACTTGGTTAGCTACTATACAAAGGATGTAACAAGCTTTCAGGCCAATATACTTACACAACTCTAAACTTGGACTGGGTCTGGGTCCTCTTGGGCCTGAATAATTCCTCTTGGGCCTGACTGGGTTCTAATCTGCAAGTATAAAGACAATTAAACCTATGATACCCCAAAAAAATAAAAAGATTACTTGCGTTGTTTTACTACGCCGTCTTTTACATCCTCTTGATACGCAATGCACAAGCTACAGAACCCTCCAACTCCTGTTTCACACTGTTGGGTTGGCCTTCAAGTCATTCCTTTCAATATATTAGATCGTGCCAGATTAGGTAGAGCTTCGATCGAGGCAAGTGATGCTAGTAATGAAACAGAAGACAAGCGTCTGTAAACAAGTTACCAAGCATGGTTTATTGAATCTCAGAGTCAAGCTTATATACCCTGCTAGAGGGCGTATACGTGCATTAGGTAATGGTGTTTTCCAGAATATATTAGCAAATCATTTATTACAGAAAATACATCTTATCACGTATCCATAGTCCATGTCAAGTTGACCAACTAATTATCTATCTAAGGAATTCACTAATCATCAGGTGTTCCTTTGATGGACCCCAAACTGTCGTCATTAACAGTTATAACTTTATTACTTTACTGATTGATTGCAGATTTAATCGTTATTCATCTATACTCATTATTTGCTGTTCGCATCATTAGGGTGATATTACTCTGATTATCTCATAGTCCACAAGAATATGTCTCGTTGGCTAACCTTTGGTACATGTCGTGTCATGTTGTTAGTTCAGTCAGCAAAATACTGTCTTAGTGGAATATAGAGAAGTGATTTCTTAAAGGGATTGTTATATAAGCTTTAGCATTAACAAGGGTATTGGAGTATAAAATATAGAAGGGTCTACCAGATCCCTATCAGCTCCCCCTTTTGAGAATAGATATGACTCTACCCTGGATGCTTATGTGGGGGAGATCATATCCTTTTCTCACTTATACCATCTGTTCATAATAACTATTATTATTATTAGGAGGTCTCAGTCCAATATACATGGTCTTCGTAATGGAGGCATCTATCAGTCTCTGGAGTAGTCCTCTGATGCATGGGATACAACAGCAACCGCAGATGACGAGTATGGCTGTCACCACTGCCAGTGAGATGAGAAGGCTGGATACAAGGTGCTTCCATCGTCCGAACCAGGAGTCCAGCCAATCAGTAAACGGGTTGTCGATACCAGAATTTTCTGCCAGTTCATCAGATAGTGATGTAAGACCCTCCAAAGCCTTGGTGATGCTTCCATCTGGGGCGGTATTATTTGGAATAAACGTGCAACAATATGTTCCAAACATTTTACAAATCCCTCCCTTCTCTGCTAGTAGCATATCTAAGGCCATCCTATTCTGCCATGTCATTAAAGAGGTTGGAGCCAATTGTTCAGCTATCCCCTTTATTGCGTCCCTTGTGTAATTTATAAATGTTTGTTGATTATAGTAAATATAATTTATCCAATCTACATTCTTATTTAGGGTAGCCCACCAGAAGAAAACTGACTCAAATCCTGCTGCAATCTGATTTCTTGCCTTGTATTCATCAGGAAGGCCCCATGTTGGGCGCCAAAACTGTTGGGTTGGCCTTCAAGTCAGGCCTTTCAGTATATTAGATCGTGCTAGATTAGATAGAGCTTCGATCGAGGCAAGTGATGCTAGTAATGAAACAGAAGACAAGCGTCTGTAAACAAGTTACCAAGCATGGTTTATTGAATCTCAGAGTCAAGCTTATATACCCTGCTAGAGGGCGTATACGTGCATTAGGTAATGGTGTTTTCCAGAATATATTAGCAAATCATTTATTACAGAAAATACATCTTATCACGTATCCATAGTCCATGTCAAGTTGACCAACTAATTATCTATCTAAGGAATTCACTAATCATCAGGTGTTCCTTTGATGGACCCCAAACTGTCGTCATTAACAGTTATAACTTTATTACTTTACTGATTGATTGCAGGTTTAATCGTTATTCATCTATACTCATTATTTGCTGTTCCCATCATTAGGGTGATATTACTCTGATTATCTCATAGTCCACAAGAATATGTCTCGTTGGCTAACCTTTGGTACATGTCGTGTCATGTTGTTAGTTCAGTCAGCAAAATACTGTCTTATTGGAATATAGAGAAGTGATTTCTTAAAGGGATTGTTATATAAGCTCTAGCATTAACAAGGGTATCTTCTAATATATAAAGCTGAATGTATGTATGTGTGTATGTATGTGGGTATGTTTGTCCGGGATTGGAATTTGCACCGTCGCACTTACGGGCATGAAATTTTGCACGCCCGCACGTCTCGACCCCGAAAGCGTCCTAGGCTATGTTTTGAATCGAAATTTTAACCCCGCGCGTTCCAAATCGCCAAACAATTTTGGCCCTATCTACATAATGGGGAGAAAGCTGAATGCTTGTGTGTATGTCCGGCATAGGAATCTGCATTTACGGGCATGAAATTTTGCACACCCGCACGTCTCGACCCCGGGAGCGTCATAGGCTAGGTTTTGAGTCGAAATTTTAACCCCGCGCATTCCAAATCGGCAAATAATTTTGGCCCGGCATAGGAATCTGCACCGTTGTAAGCAGTTATTAATTAACCCGGGCGAAGCCGGGTACTACAGCTACTTGGAGTATAAAATATAGAAGGGTCTACCAGATCCCTATCAACACCCACCCCAAAAAAAAATCTAAACACCAACCCTCCTTCCAACTTTACATACCTACCCCCCCATAACCTTTGTATAAACCTTTGTATTCAGCCCATAACCTTTGTATACACCTTTTTATTCAGCCCATAACCTTTGTATACACCTTGTATTCAGGCCATAACCTTTGTATACACCTTTGTATTCAGCCCATAACCTTTCTATACACCTTTGTATTGAGGCCATAACTTTTGTATACACCTTTGTATTCAGCCCATAACCTTTGTGTAAACCCCATAACCTTTGTGTAAACCCCACAACCTTTGTATACACCTTATGAATATTATATCCACATTTTCAAACCAAAACACCTATGTATACCCTGTGTGGTATACCAATATTAACACAAATAACCTTTGTTTGCAATTATACTACGGACATTTTTTGTAGACCGTTTTTATTGTAATTTTTTTTTTTTTTACTTATTTTTTTGGGTGAAGTAGGAGCAACACTGCTCTTTATTTAAAATATAGTTACATTACATTGAAAGAAAAAAAATACACATGCCTTGACACGCACACATGCACGCACAAAAATACTACTACATTATGAAAACTAAACATGTTGGAAATATCACTACAGTATGAAACAAAATAAGATTGCAGGACACACACGCACATGCACGCACACACACAAAAATAATAGTACATTATGAAAACTAAACATGTTGCAAATATAACTACAGTATGAAAGAAAATAATGCAGGACACACACACACACAAAATACTACTACATTATGAAAACTAAACATGTTTTAAATATAGCTACAGTATGAAAAAAAATGAGAATTCAGGACACACACACACACACACACACATGCTGCAATCACACATGATGGCATTTTATACTCACACTGCCTGGCAGGAGTCTGCTGGCCTGGCAACCAATCTCTCTGGCTGGCTAGCAGGGTCTTCAGGCTTGCTAGCAGGGTCTTCAGACTTCATAGCAGGGTCTTCAGGCTTATAGCAGGGTCTTCAGGTTTATAGCAGGGTCTTCTGTCTTGATGCTTTGTCTTCATGTGTGACAATGAAGCATACCTGGCTTGTTTATATAGTTTTTGGGCTGTCTGGAAAAGTATCCTACATTTTGGAGCATGCTCAGTTCAAACCGGCGGATCCGTCGTGTGAATCCGTCAAATGACGGATGGGGGCGGATCCGCCACCCATAGGCGCCCATTGTAAAAATTTGGCAGATCCGCCAGCATCCGCCATTTCGACGCAGACAAAAGACGTTACAATGTCCGTCCAATTGAGACAGCGGACGCCAAAGAGCGGATGCAGCGGACGGCCATCCGCCAAGATCCGCCACCAATACAAGTCTATGGGAAAACAGCGGATCCGCCAAATTCAAAAAAAGGCGGAGTTTGACTGACGCCAAAAGACTAAAGTGTGAAAGAGGCCTTACCTGGGCCAAGGAGAAAAACAACTGAATTGTTGCTCAGTTGTCCAAGGTGTTGTTTTCAGATGAAAATAAATTTTGCATTTCATTTGGAAATCAAGGTCCCAGAGTCTGTGTCATGGTCTGTATGGACGTTCTTGTCTGGTTCCTCAGGGCTTAATGCTGGTGACCTCTCTCTGGCTGTGGGAGGGCTTTAAATAGCCTCTTTTGGGCTCTGTCCCTTGTCAGTGATACTCCTGCCCTTGGCTGAGTTAGTTGACCCTTGAGTGCTTGTGCTTTGTGCCTTTTCTTGTGTGATTCCCCGTTTCTGACCGGGTCTGTCCCCACGTTTTGCATTTGTTCGCTGATTCTGTACCGTTTGTTGTTTGCCTGGTATTGACTGCTGCTTCATCTTGTGACTGCCCGTTTGCCTGCTCCCCTGGTACCTCTGTGTCCGTTCCCGGTTTCTGACTCTTGGCTTGGACCTGACCATTCTCCTGTCTCTTTCTGGTACCCCGCTGACCTCGGCTCGCCTGACTTTTCCTTTTCCCTGCCTGTCCCTTCCGCTTTCTGCTATCTCCTCCAGGAGTCCGGAGGTTGGCTCCGCCCCTGACCCTCTCTCACCGGTCACGTGTCTCAGGTCCTGCACGCCGATGGTTGCGCTCGTCCCGGCTAAATCTGTGTGCGCTGAGTACCAGGTTATCCTTGTAGCCGAGTGGACACGTGGACTGATTGTGCATCAGTTACGGTGTCCCTGATATTATCACTGACCGACTACATTTTTCCGGTGTGTGGGGATTATGGATCCTATGTGCACCCTCTCTGATCAAGTGAAACAGCTGACTCAGATGATGCAAAAACTGAGTGTGGAACAGCAGGCCCTTGCTCAGTCTCAGCAGCTGGTGACTGATACGGTGCAAACGGCTTTGTCTTCTGGTGTTCAGGGGGCAGGTGCCAGAGAGGTTACTCTAATTTCTCTAAAGAGAAATTTAGAGTCTTCAAGGAGGGGTGTAAACTTTTTTTCGTTAAGACCCGCTCCTCAGGGGATGAAAGCCAGAGGGTCGGGGTCATTTTATCTCTGTTAAGAGGAGCTCCTCAGGCTTGGGCCTTTTCACTCCCTTCCTCGGCCCTTGAGAGAATGTCGGTGGATGCATTTTTTGAGGCCCTGGGGCATATCTACGAAGAACCTGACCGAGTGCGTATGGCTGAGGACATGGTGCTGAGTGTTTGTCAGGGGAATCACTCAGCCGAGTGGTTTTATGCTGAGTTCATGGACTGCAGGCTACGATTGAGAGGGTTGATGCAATTGGAAACCCCATTGTTCCCCAGTGGAAGTGAAGCCGTTCCCGCATCTGAGGCTATGTAGGTGGGCGCCGTCACCTTTAAGGAGAAAGAAAGGAGACTCTGTCGCGAGAAGCAGCTGTTCTTCTATTGTGGGGAGTCTGGACACTGGAGGAAAGACTGTCCCTCATCGGCCAAGGGGTCGGGAAATGACTAGGTCTGGGTGGTTGTCGAGGAGACCAGCCAGACCCTCAGGTACATTCTTCCTCATTTTCTAAGGTTTTGTTGCAAGTAGAACTGCTGGTGGACGGTTGTCCCTCTTTTTCTACAGCTTTTGTTGATTGCGGTTCGTCCATCAACTTGATCGACTTCCGTTTGATATCGCAATACAAGATAGGGATAGTTAGGCTGGAGACTCTGGTTAAAGTGGTGGCCATTGACTCCTCCCCTCTCAGCAAAGAAGGGATTCTGTATGTTTCGGAGGTCTTCTCACTTAAGGTGGGCTCTGTTCATGCTGAAGAGATAAGTTGTTTTGTTTTGGAGAATCTGCCAGCTGGGTTGGTGTTGGGCATGCCCTGGTTGCAACACCACAACCCAGTCATCAATTGGGAGACTGGGAAAATTATACATTGGGGTCCTAACTTTGTTGATCTATGTTGTAAATCTGCATTATTGTCTGAATCTGTAAAATCTATCTCTGTGTCGTCTGTCGGTCTGGAGGGTATTCCGGAGTACCTAAAGGACATCGAAGACGTGTTCTCAGAAAGCGAGGCCGTTTTTTTACCACCACATAGACCCTTCGATTGTGTTATTGAGTTAGTACCTGGGGCTAACTTGCCGAAAGCCCGTCTGTTCAATTTGTCCGGCCCTGAACGTTCAGCCATGAAGGAGTATATTGCGAAAAGTCTCCGCAAGGGGCATATTCGTCCCTACGTCTCTCCTGTGGCTGCAGGGTTTTTTTTTTTCGTTAGGAAAAAAGATGGCGGTTTACGTCCCTACCTCGACTTTCGAGAACTTAAGATTACCGTGAGAAACACGTACCCTCTTCCCCTTATTCCAGATTTGTGTAACCAGTTGTCAGGGGCCAAATGGTTCTCCAAACTAGATCTCCGGGGAGCCTATAATCTGATAAGGGTTCGGGAGGGGGACGAATGGAAAACTGCGTTTCTCACATCTGAGGGACTCTTTGAAAACCTGGTTATGCCATTTGGCCTCACTAATGCTCCCGCCATATTTCAAAATTTCATTAATGTGGTGTTTGTTGACCTTACAGGCCGTTTTGTAGTTATCTATCTGGATGAAATTTTGGTGATAGTCATACTCACCTGCCCCCTGAGAGTCATACTCACCTCCATGTACGAAAAAGACTCAGGGAAAATCTATTGTTCGCCAAATTGGAGAAATGTTTTTTTGTACAGGAGCTATATTTTTTGGGCCTGATTGAGTCCTATGAGGGGTTTCGTATGGATCCCAAGAAGGTGCAGGCTATTGTTGACTGTGTCCAACCTCGGGATCTTAAAGGGAATTTGTCACCCCATTTTTGCCCTATGAGATAGGGCCACTGCCATCAGGGGCTTATCTACAGCATTCTGTAATGCTGTAGATAAGCCCCCGATGTTACCTGAAAGTGAAGAAAAACAAGTTATAAAATACTCACCCACTCGCGGTCCGATTCGGCGCCTCCCATCTTGTAGCGAAGCCGGCCTCTTCTTTCCGTCCTGTCGCGGCTCCTACGCAGGCGCACTGCTCTGCCCTAGTGAGGGCAGAGCAGAGTACTTTAGAGTGCAGGCGCCGGACCTCTCTGACTTTTCCCGGCACCTGCGCACTGCAGTACTCTGCTCTGCCCTCACCAGGGCAGAGCAGTGCGCCAGCGCAGGAGCCGCGACGGGACGGAAAGAAGAGGCTGGCTTCACTACAAGATGGGAGGCGCCGAACCAGACCGCGACTCCCTCCGGACCGGACCTGACGGCGGAACGCCCCTTGGGTGAGTATTTTATAACTCGTTTTTCTTCACTTTCAGGTGACATCGGGGGCTTATCTACAGCATTACAGAATGCTGTAGATAAGCCCCTGATGGCGGTGGCCCTATCTCATAGGGCAAAAATGGGGTGACAGATTCCCTTTAAGGGTCTTCAGCGCTTCTTGGGATTCGCCAATTATTATCGTAAATTTATTGGGGGGTTTTCACAGGTGGTTAAACCACTCACTGATTTCACACATAAGGGTGTGGATGTAAAAAATTGGTCTGCATCTGCCAAGGATCCCTTTTTGATGCTTAAAAATGTTTTATGTCAGCTCCGATTTTGGTGGACACCTCTGAGGTGGGGGTGCGGGCAGTGTTGTCCCAGGGACCTGCCACTTTGACCAATCTCAAGCTGTGTGCCTTCTTCTCTAAGAAGTTCTCTTCAGCAGAGAGAAATTACGATGTGGGCAATAGAGAACTTCTTGCAGTCAAGTTGGCATTTTAGGAATGGAGGCACTTTTTGGAAGTGGCGGTTCATCCTATCACTGTGATTACTGATCATAAAAATTTGGCGTATATTGAATCTGCTAAAAGACTGACCCCCAGGCAGGCCCGCTGGTCGCTTTTTTTTTTCTCGGATTCAGTTTTCTATTACTTTTCGTCCTGGGTCCAAAAATTTTAAAGCGGATGCTTTATCTCATAGTTTTGATCCTGTGTCTCCCCCCCCCGAACCGCCATCCTCCATTCTTCATCCCGGGGTGGTTGTGGCGGAGGTCTCGTCAGAGCTGGAGCAGCAGATTGTTGAGGATCAGTCTCAATTTCGGTATAGACTCCTTCAGGAGTTTCATGAGTCTAGGCTGGGTGCTCATCCTGGAATTTTGGCCATGCAAGAGGCCGTGGCAAGGGTGTTTTGGTGGCCCTTGTTAGGGTCAGATGTCAAAAAATTTGTATCTGCATTTGGTGTTTGCACCCGTTCTAAGAGCTCTCATAGCCGGCCGGCCAGGGAACTGGTGCCTTTGCTAGTTCCTGATAGACCATGGACTCACCTGTGATAATATTCGGTAGCTGAGGAGTGCAGGCAAAAAGGCAATACACCAGAGCAGTTGGAATCTATGAGATTGCAGTACCCTGACTAACCACCACAACTAGAGGCAGCCGTGGAGCGTTCCTACGTTGGTCCTAGACGCCTCGTCACAGCCTGAGAAACTAAGTACACCTACAGATAGAAATAGGAAAGCTATCTGCCCCAGAGCAGAACCCCAAAGATAATAGTAAGCCCCCAAACATGTAATGGCGGTTAGACAAGACGAAATACAGACACAGACAGAAAACAGTATGAGCAAACGTTGGGGCCCAAACTAACTAAATAGAAAAGGATAGGAAGGGTACTTACTGCAATCCCAAAAAAACCCTGAAAGCACCAACTCTACTAATTTCAAAAACACCTGAGATCACACGACCTCTACCACCTAAATTAGCTTTCTGGTGTAACAAAATCAAAACAGCAGCCACTGAAAAAACTGGAAAAAGCAAAAGTACAAACATCAGTGGCTGAACTAAACTGAGAGGGCAAAAGCCCCCTGAGGGGACCCAGAAGGCCCCCACAGAAGTGCAGGAAAAAATGCAAAAATCAAGCACGGAAACAAAAAGAAGAAAATGTCTTATCTGTAAGCAGGAGATGCAGACACGACACAGCAGGCTACAAAGGAAACTGGAATAAAGGATTCAGACCAGAACAATTGATCACCGGCAACCCTGATGGGAAGGCGACTCCCTTATATAAGACCAGTCAGAAACACCTGATTCCCAGTCCTCACAATCTTCACTGAACAGACCAGTACCGCTTGTAACCACCAGAGGGAGCCTCTGCTCAGAACTCATCTCAAACCCATTCACAACACACCTGTCTATGGATTTTATCACCAATCTCCCAGGGGTAATACTGTTGTGTGGGTGGTGGTGGACAGGTTTTCTAAGCAGGTCCATTTTATACCCTTGTCCGCATTACCCTCAGCTGAAACCTTGTCCAGGCTGTTTGTGCAACACGTGGTCCATCTGCATGGGGTAACCATGAATGTGGTGTCTGACAGAGGTGTGCAATTTGTGGCTAGGTTCTGGAGGGCATTCTGTAGGAAACTGGGCATTACATTATCTTTTTCTTCTGCGTACCACCCTGAGAGTAATGGGCAGATTGAACGCACCAATCAATCCCTTGAACAAATTCTTAGATGTTTGGCCTCTGTTAAGCAGGATGATTGGTGTGATGCATTGCCTTTGGCTGAGTTTGCCTTCAAAAGCCATGTAAATCAGTCCACCGGTATGTCCCCATTCCTGGTTAACTATGGGTTCAGTCCACATTTTGGGGAATTTCCTGCTTGGATTCTGGTTATCCTGGGGCGGAGGGGTCTGTACAGCGTTTAAAAAATCTGTGGGCGGAGGTCCATCGTAATATCTCCAAGGCTCAGGGAAGGTATAAATTCTTAGCAGACAAGAAGAGCGACTTAGGTCATACATTTCAGGTTGGAGAGAAGGTTTAGCTTTCCACGTGGAATATCAAACTTAAGGTTCCATCAGCCAAGTTGGGTCCAAAGTTCATTGGTCCATATCATAGAATTATAGAATGTTAGAGTTGGAAGGGACCTCCTGGGCCATCTGGTCC
>VIAB01054280.1:0-12843 GCA_009801035.1 Oophaga pumilio | reverse complement strand
TAAATCCTCACACTCATACTGCAAGAATTCTGAAGGAGGGCATTATACACACACTGGAGTGGGGGTTGCATGTTGACTCTAAAAAGATTTTGAGTGAGGGAAGCCTGATGTCCCTCTGATGATTTTCAGTGAGGGCCTCTTGATTACCTTACATTTGAATTGGCTTCATGTACTGTTGCTGTCGTTTGGTGAGTTTAAGAAATCTAGGCCAATCCAAACCTTGTTAGTTTTGATAAGAGTCAGCTTGCAAGCATTTTCAGTTGACAAGCAGATGTGCCTATGACTTATTATGCTCCCCAGAAGCACTAAAAACCTGCTCTAGTTAAAGGCTAGCGGCAGGGCAGACCAGCACCTCCAAGGTGTAGAGGGACAGTTTTTTAACATGTGACCAGCTTGGATACCTAATAGTTGTATGGCACATAGGAATTACAGAGAATGCTGGTATGGATGGCTAGGTACTCCTTCACTATTTTGAAAAAATTTTCCCTCCTAGACTCACTACCCCACGCATCAGGGTCTGGATACTGGGAGGGTCTAAGTAAACTGTCCCAGACCTTTGATAGTCTTCCACTGCCTTTGCTGGACCTGTTGTGCCTTTCCCTCATCTCTTCTCCTGTGCTGCCAGCTTTGTCAGATGAAATTTGCTTTTACTAATTGATAGACCAGGGCCTTGTGGTATTGTGCCAGTTTACTAGCCCTCTCCACCACAGGAAAGAGAGATGCAAAGTTCTCCTTGTCGCATGGATCGATAAAGGTGAACAACAAGTAATCAGTGTTGGCCAAAATTCATATAATGCGAAGGCCATGGGAAAGGCAGTGGGACATAAAGTCAGCTATGTGTGACAGACTCCCAACAGACAAGACTTTCATGTCCCACCATCAGGAAGACTCTCTATCTCCCCTTCCTCTTCAGTCCAGCCAATCTGAACTAACGGGATGAAGCTGGTGTGGGTAGTACCCTCAGTAGTGCAGGCAACCATCTCATGTTCCATCTTCTCCTCATTGTCACCAGATCCACGCTGAGACGATAAGATGAGACTGGGCTAGGCGGTATCACCCTGCGTACTTTCTTCCTCCATCTCCATCTGATCTACCTGGAAATCTTCCTCTCTATTTAAGAGCAGTGAGCATTTCAGTAGACAAAGAATTTGGATGGGCATGTTTATTATGGCACTATCACTGCTCACCATCTTTTTTATTCCTCAAAGTTTTATAGAATCTCACAAATGTCAGACATCCCTGCCCACTCGTCGATTATGTGAGGACACTGACCGGAACACCGATGGGCATGTTGGAGCTGGTATTCAAGCGCTGCTCACAAATCCTTGCCCACATATGTAATGTGGAGTTCCAGCAAGTGATTATGTCGCACACCAGTCAGTGAATTGCAATCACTGCGGTAGAACTGCCAGACTGGTGGCAGCTGTAGCTAACTTACGAAAATGGGCGCACAGGTGATGTATCTTCACAAAAAGCTAGGGCAAATCTGGTAGGTTTTCATAAACTACTAAACCACTAAATTGAGCGCATTGGAAAGGCATGGTACATATGCAAGCTGCCAAGTTACAGAGCTGCCACCATGCTATGGCCATTATCACACACCACCACGCCTGGTTGTAGGTTTAGCGACGAGAGCCACAGATCTGTCTGATCTGTTATACCTTTCAACAACTCTGTGGCGGTGTGCTGTTCGCTGTTTGTCACCTAAATAAATTAGTTTCAGCAGAGTCTGTTGCTGCTTTGCAGAGGAAATGCTGCAGGGCTTCCATCTTGCGACTGATATGTACGGCGTGCATTGAGCTGACATTTCGGAGGGGGTGCAGGAACTGGTGTATGAGGTGAAGGAAACCCTGATGAAACTAGGGATCTCAGTTCTCAATGTCAGAAGCATATGTGCCTTACCATGGTCCAACCAGATCCTGATGTCCACAAGGTTCACCCAGTGTGCATCAGGGAAATATAGCGTCCTTGGCCACAAGCACTTGTCCACATGTCGGTCATTAAGTGGACCTTCCCAGTAACTACATTGGTCAGAGCACAGGTGAAGTTATGGAACACGTGTCTGTGTAAGGTGAGGATGGCACAATGGGAGATAGAGTGGCACCTGGGACCAAGTATCTAGGGTCGGCCGCCACCTTGAGGATGCGGAAAGTCTCAATGTCCACAAGAATAAATGGCAGCATTTCCAGGGCATGATGGGTATTTTTTTTTGCGATCCAAGGCCTGCGGCCTGCGCTGGGACAAGGAATTGGATGTGGTGATGGTGATGGTGCTTGCGAATGTGCAATGACAGGTACAGGGTGGGAGGCATCTACACTTTACAGGAGATTGGCAGGCATATAGCACAGAGGAAGGGGGAGTGATGTGACCCACAGACACTGATTGTGGACCCAGGCGTTCTTCCCACCTCGTCAGGCTGGACTATAGAATAAGAAAGAGGGGCCTATTAAAAGAATAAAGCAGATTGTTAAATATTAATTATTGCTTATGGATTTATTCTTTATACACTCAATTCTGTACCGAGCACATTGACTTTTGCTGATATTACATATGCTATTTCTGTATGGTAAAGTGGCAACCCCATATATATAGACCACGTGATCTAAGGGACTTCTATATAGATACACAAAGGGAGGGGCTCTCGCTCTCTCCTTCACTCTCTTCAGACACAAGGGACATTTTACGATGACATTACGGTGAATGTACAGCTGCTATGTAACCAAGTGATGATTCCCGAGACGCTCCTGACATAGACAGATGTCATTTACCATTCAGGACACCAAGGAAAGATGTGTACAAGCTTTGGCTATGGACAAACGGACAATCTCTTCGTAACTAACTCATTTTACGTTTTTCTGCAATGATGTTTTTTTTTATGGACAGTCCAGTAAAACCACTACAATTTTTTTATAAGAAACATTGTGTCATTTTCCTTAGAGTATCGCATCTGGTAACAAGTTCTTGTAAAAATATCCGAAATTAAGCATTTTTAACACAGATCAGCAATAGTAAGACAGGCATGCCTAGGGCTGAAGAGAGTTGGGTAAGTGAGTTTACTATTTTTTTAACCCCTTCCTGGCAATTTCAGCTCACACCAAATTTAATCAATGCAAAGCAGTTTTCCCCCTAAATTGATTAAAACTGCCTATTTCAAATTTTGAAGATTAGGTTAACTATGTTCATGATAAATCTCTTCTATTTTTTTCCATGGAATAGTTGTTACATTTAAAATACATCTCGATGAAGAAATCAAAGCTTATTTCCATAATCCATGCAGTATTTGATGCTGCTTTTCAGTGCATGGCTGTAAAATAGGACAGTGATAGGGAAACATGCAGAAGAAACTTAAGCCTCCTATGCACTTTAGATAGCTTTCAGGTGAATGCTGGTTAGGCCTATCATTCAGCATACAGCCATCTCTCCATACACAGGAATGATCAATCTACTGAACAATCCAGTGTTCTTTAAGAGAGAGCTGCTGACAAACATCTTTGGCATCTCAGTTGGTGTCTAATCTAGAGAACAGAGGAATCATCAGTCCAAAATTGGACATGCTGGATCCTTCTGTCTTCTGATATCATCTATAGAGTGACAGTTGGTAGCCTGCTATACACTTTAGACTGTCGGTCGAACCTGTTGATATCAGCATGTTTCATCAACATTTTCATGGCAACAAGTTTCCTTTAAAGCAAGTGCGGTATGATCAGACTATGCCTCCTCTGCAAATCCAGCAGCATTTTAGGAAGTGTGATCGGCATTAATGGAGTCAGGGGAGATTTATAAATCTGTGGTTAATCTATTATATCACTGCCCTCTTATGTAAAGGAGAAATTATATCTTCGAGCTGCATGGGAGGACTTAAAAAGGAACCTGGAGAGTAGAGCTGGGTAGGGAAAAGATATGTAAGATTTGCCTAGAGGAATTTGATAATTGACATGTAATCCTGCAGTGCACAGGAAATCAGACACTGACTCCCTGTATGTACAAGTGATCATATACTGGGATAGCAGTCAGACTGATGATCATATGCCACTACTGCCAATTCTAATGTAATTCAATACAAGTGACTGTCCATTAGCTCATAGGAAACAAATTACAAAAAAATATTGCTAGGTAGTTAGCTTTATTTCACTTGCAAAAATATTGCTGCTGTGCTATTTTAAATAATAATAATTTGTTATAATGGTTGTTCAAATAATCCTTTTATGGATCTCTGTAGGATTATTGTTGAATAGTATGTGTTAATTTTTTGAGCTAATGAAACAGCACTATCATTTGAACTTATGTACTTTTAGACTACCTGCTGTACCTTTGAGTGACCACTGCTGAAAAGCACTGACAAATTAATTATATACCACTACCTAACTTTTAACTGTACACATGTTTGGCACTTGTGCACATACACCTTTATTTAATATTTGTCTTGATTCACACAGCTTAGTCTCTGTTGGAAAATAATATCCCCTCCAAAGGTCATGCCTTTCGAGAAGCATAAAGTAAAGTGAGAGGCAAAAAACAGTGGGAAGTAAAGCATCGTTCAATTCAGTGAGCAACAAGGTCAATTACTTCATTTCTAGCTGTTTTTCAGCACAGTTGGAGAGAACAAAATCATAATGCTTGACTGACATTATGTAGCAGCTTAATACAAAAAAAAAAGGAATTTAAATAATTTCTAAAAAATGTCAACTTGATTGGCCATGGAAAGTAAGAATGAACTAGTTCATGGTTACATCAGAGAAGTGGAACAAAATTAAAGTAATTTATAAAAATGTTTTCACATCCTACAGTAAATTGTGATGTTTAAAAGTGTCCTACTCATGCAAGTAAACTTACTTACAACTGACAGTGACAGTTTTACCCAAATTATCGCACTGATGTAGAGCATCATGATACAGCACTCACTAATGTTTTGAGCATGCCAAAAAATTATGGATTTCACAAAATTTGCTGCCTCAGTATCATGCTGCTGCAATGCAGGTAGGTGCAGGCTCCACAACATGGCATTAGAGTGGAAGCAGGACTGCACCTAAACAGACCTGGCCTGCAGTGCAGCAGTAAGGCTACCACAGGTGGCAGCAGAATAGTCAAACAAGCAGGGTCAAATCCTAGACTGTAGCGCAGTACCAAAGGAATAAGCAAACTCACGGTCAAAGACAAGCCAGGGAATCAGCAACGGTCGGAAGTGGATAAGACAAAAGACACAAGAAAGAAGCAGGTCAGGATACAAGCCAAGTCAAAACCAGGGAGTCAGCACACTAAAGGGAAACACTGAGTCAGGACGGGAATAGGGGAAAACAGAGACACAGGATCAGATAGCAAACATAGCAGGACCAATCAGAGTAATCCGAGTCAGCGATAGCAGCCCTAGGCAAAACTATAACTGACATTGCCTGCAGTAAGCAGCGGCGATAAATAGCCAACCTGAACCAAGAAAGAGGCTGAGAAAGGTTAACCCCTGACATGACCAGACCGAAAAAAAGGGAAAACAGGATTCAAAGCCTTGTCTGGATCATGACAGTACCCTCCTCTCAAGGGGGGCCACCGGACCCCCAGGTTTCCCAGGATACTGCTCATGAAACGCCTGAACCAATCGATCGGCATGAACTGATCGCACTGGGACCCAGGATCGATCATCAGGACTGTAACCCCTCCAATGGACCAAATACTGCAGGGAAATGCGGACCATGGGCGAATCCACAATCCATTCTACCTCATACTCCATTTGTCCATCCACAGAAATCAGAGGCAGAGGGGATGGAGACTCATCAGAGGAAGGTATGAACGACTTCAGGGGAGACTTATGGAACACATTAGAGATCCGCAGCGATGGAGGTAGACGTAGGCGAAAGGCAACTGGATTGACAACATCAATAACCTCATAAGGACCTATAAACCTCAAACCTAACTTAGCGGAAGGAACTTTAAGCTGAATGTTCTTGGTAAACAACCATACTTTATCTCCCACCAGGAGTAAGGGTCCTGTAGATCATTGCTTGTCCGCAAACTGTTTAAGTTTGCCCTGAACATCCCCAATGTTACTCTGGACCTCCCTCCATACCTCCCTCAGCCGCTGAATGGCCGAATTAGCCTCAGGACACCCTGAGTCCATCCTGGATAACTCACCAAAATGGGGGTGAAAGCCATAATTACAAAAGAACGGAGAGGTGCCCGTGGACGGATTAATACAATTATTAAAGGCAAACTCAGGCACTGGTAACAAAGAACACCAATAATCCTGCTGGGATGTGGCAAGACACCACAAAATTTGTTCAAGAGACTGATTGGTCCTCTCCATCTGATCATTTGTTTCGGGATGATAGGCCGAGGAGAACGCCAAAGTAATACCTAAACTTTTACAAAAAGCCCTCGAGAATTTGGACACAAATCGTACCCCCTATCTGAAACCACATTCAAAGGCACACCATGCAATCACACTACGTGCTCAACAAACAACCTAGAAAGCATTTCAGCATTAGGCAGTCCTGCCAAAGGTACAAAATGCACCTTTTTACTGAATCTTTCCACCACCACCCAGACCACAGTTTTGCGATTGGAAGGAGGGAGATCAGTGATAAAGTCCATGGACAAATGAGTCCAAGGTCTATCCGGAATTGGCAATGGCACCAATTCCTAGGCCAGCCGGTTATGAGAGCTTTTAGAATGGGCACAAGTATAACAGGAAGACACAAACACGGCAACTTCAGAGGCCATAGAGGGCCACCAAAACAGCCTAGCAATAGCTCTACGAGTTGCTGAGATTCCAGGATACCCACTAAGAGGAGAATCGTGGAACTCCTGGAGCACCCTCTACCGGTACTGAACCTTGACAAAGAGCTGGTTGTCAGGCAATTATGGAGGAGCAAGAGACTAGGCCTAACGAATCTCCAGCTCCAACTCTGAGGACAACATTGTTATGACCACCTGGTGCTGAAGAATGAAGGAAGGAGGCTCGGAAGGTGATATCGGACCTAAGCTGTGAGATAAGGAATCTGCCTTGACATTCTTGGTGATAGAAAAATTAAATCGTGAAAAAAAAGTGACCACCTCTCATGTCTGGGAGTCAAATGTTTGGCCGACTCAATATGAGACAGATTTTTATGGTCCGTAATCACCGTGATCCGATGAACAGACCCCTCCAAAAATTGCCTCCATTCTTCAAAGTCCAACTTAATAGCTAAAAGCTCCCGATTCCCAACATCATAGTTTCTCACAGCAGGAGAGAATTTTTTCAAAAAGAAGGCACAGGGCCTCAGGTTAGTCAAAGTGGCACGTCCTTGGGACAACATCATCCCCACTCCCACCTCCGATGCTTCCACCTCAACGATGAACGGTTTCGACGGATCAGGCTGGACCAAAGCTGGGGCAGACATAAAGCATTTCTTTAATAAAGCAAACGCCTCCACAGCCAGAGCTGACCAGTTTTTGAGATCAGCTCCCTTACGAGTCAGATCAGTGAGGGGCTTCACCACCTGTGAAAACCCCTTAATGAATTCCCCATAATAGTTTGCAAACCCCAAAAAATGTTGAAGACGCTTTAGGTCTCTGGGTTGTATCCAATCCACAATGGCCCGTACCTTCCCAAGGTCCATATGAAACCCCTTGTCAGACAGAATGAACCTCAGAAAGGACAATTCTTGGACAAAAAATGTGCATTTTTCAGGTTTTGCAAAAAGCGAGTTCTTCTGTAACCTCTGGAGAACAGCACGTAGATGATCCATGTGGACTTGTTTGTTAGATGAGAACACGAGAATATCATCTAAATACACCACCATAAAGTGCCCAACAAAATCAGAAAATACAAGATTAATAAAATTCTGAAAAACAGCTGGCGCATGGGTGAGACCAAAGGGCATAACTAAATTCTCAAATAAACCTTCAGAAGTGAGAAATGCCATTTTCCACTCACCCCCTCCAGAATACGGATTAGATTATATGCCCCCCTGAGGTCCAATTTAGAAAACCATTTGGCCCCCGACAATTGGTTGTATAAATCAAGGATGAGCGGGAGGGGTTAGGTATTTCTCACTGTGATCTTAAAAAAATAGAAAATAGAAGCACGGGCGCAAAGCACCATCTTTTTTTTTTTTTACAGGAGAGACAGAGGGATGGATGTGGCCTTTACGTAGGCTTTCAGAAATATATTCTTTCATAGTGGTTCGCTCCAGGCCAGAGAGGTTGTGCAGACGGGACTTGGGCAATGTAGCACCCGGAATCAGATTGATAGTACAATCAAAAGGGCGGTGTGGTGGTAAGACATTGGCCTCCTTTTCGGAAAAAACATCCTCAAAATCCTTCAGGTACTCCAGAATACCTTCCAGATTAACAGATGACACAAGTACTGTAGTAAGGCAACTTCTACTACAATTAGGACCCCATTTAACAATGTCCTGAGATTCCCAGTCTATCACAGGATTATGTAACTGTAACCAGGGGAACCCCAACACCAGTCCCGCAGGCAGATTGTCCAGAACAAAACATGAAATTTGTTCCTGGTGCAAGGAACCCACTTTAAGGAAAAACTCTTCTGAGACAAATTTGATGACATTCTTAGCCAGTGGTGTTTTGTCAATGGCAACAACATGAGCCTCCAGCCTAACTGTCCCTAACTTAAACTTGGTCACCAAGTTAGAGTCAATAAAGTACATGGACGACCCGCAGTCCACGAAAGCAGAAGTGGGCGTGAAGCAACTCCCACAACTAAGTTCCACTTTCAACAATACTTTTGAAAATGAGGAAAAAGGTACCTGAGAGTCTGGGTGACCTCCACGACAATCACCCAGACTCAGCCGCTTGTTAGTCGGTTTGCAGGAGGGGCAGTCTTTTTTCCAATGTCCGGGATCTCCGCAGTAAAAACAGCTTTCCTTCATGTCGCCGTCTCCTCTCCTTCTCCTTGAGGTTGGTGGCCCCAACCACCATAGGTTCAGACGGTGGCAAAACAACAGGATTTGCAGGGAGTAATTGAACCTCTCACTGTTTAACACCTCTCTCCCATAGCCTCTGATCCATACGGATAGCTTGAGTTATAACCTCCGCCAATGAGCTGGGTGGTGGATGGAGAGCCAGAGCGTCCTTCAGGTGATCCGACAGTCCTCTCCTGAACTGACATCTCAGTGCAGAGTCATCCGAGGACACCTCAGTGGGCCATCGATGGAACTCTGAGCAATAGCATTCAGACGAGAGCTTCCAATGAAAAAGACTCTTTATTGTGTCCTCTGCCATTCTGACCCGGTCAGGCTCATCAAAAATAAGTCCTAAGGCCTCAAAGAAACTATCCACAGACACCCGTTCAGGGGCAGAAGCAGGTAAAGAGAAAGGCCAAAATTGAGGTCCCTCCCGAAGTAAGGAAATGATTATCCCCACCCGCTAACTCTCATCTCCAGAAGATCGGGATCTAAGAGAAAACAATAGCTTGCAACTCTCCTTGAACGTATGGAACCTTTCCTTTTCCCTGAGAGCCTGACTGTAGGTTCAGGAGAGTGCAATGAGACATCAACAGTATTAGAGTGCTTACAGACAGACTGGGAAGAAAATCCCTGCAAAGAAAGTTCTCTTTGCAGGTGGTTATGAGACGAGGCCAAGGCCTTCTGTTCCACAGACAGATCCTGCATCATTTGTGTCAAACTATCCATTTTATCCGCCAATGTTTGGAGCGGATCCATAGAAAGCAGAGCAGAGAAAAAAAAAATAGGTGTTTCTGGACAGTTATAATATCATGCTGCTTGTTACGCTCGCGCCCTGGTTGGGTGGCGCGAGCGTCTAGGAGGTGGCCCCCCTGTGCCACAAACCAGACTACCCTGGATGGGGCATTAATAAGCAGCTACCTTTGTGTTAACTGGAGCCTCTGACGGTGAGATCAGGCTTGTGCGGCAGGTAGCTGCCAGGTACCACTCCAGGGTAGTGTCTGGCTGTGGCGGCTGATCCCACTGGGGAACAGAATGCTATGGCAGGTGTGGGCAAGTACAGACAGGCACGACTGTTACTATGGCGGTCACGGCTGGTACTCTTGGCAGACAGACGGGCATGGCTGAGACACTGGCAGACAGGCTGCTATGTCTGAGACACTGGCAGACAGGCGGGCATGGCTGAGACACTGGCAGGCAGGCGGAAACGGCTGAGACACTGGCAGGCAGGCATGGCTGAGACAAAAGGGACAGGAACTGACTTGGAAGGCACAAGAGCATGGCAGGTATGAATGGAACAAGGGAACAGGTAGGGACATGTTCATACTGGAGAAGCTGGAACTGGTTCAGGAGGGACAGAGACACAGACAGGAATTAGAGATATATGGAAACAGATAGCAACCTGTTCAGACTGGAGAAGCTGGGGCTGGTTCAGGAAGGACAGAGACACAGACTGGAATGAGACATATATGGGAACAGGTAGGGTCCTGTTCAAACTGGTGGAGGTGGAACTGCAGGGAGCAGATCGGGAGTAGAGCAGAGCCACTGGTTGTGGAGCAAAGGGAAAAGCCGCAGGATGTGGAGGAAGGCAGAACCGCAAGAAGAGGAGCAAGGCAGAGCAGAACTGCAGGTAGGCGGAGCAAGTGCAGAGCAGAACCGCAGGTTGGCGGAGCAAGTGCAGAACAGAACCACAAGTAGGCGGAGCAAGTGCAGAGCAGAACCGCAGGTAGGCGGAGCAAGTCCAGAGCAGAACCGCAGGTAGGCGGAGGAAGTGCAGAGCAGAACCGCAGGTAGGTGGAGCAAGGGCAGAGCCGCTGGGTGCGGCAAACAGAGCAGAGCCGCTAGGTGCAGCGAGCAGAGGAGAGCCGCTAGGTGCATCGAACAGAGCAGAACCACAGTAGACACAAGCATACACACAGCAGGTGAGAAAGGCTCCAGACAAGGATACAACGGACACAGAAATAGGACTGAGTACAGACAAGTTCAGGTACAGGTACAGGTAAAAGAACTGAGGATGAAGGCTGGGTATCCTGCCCCCAGGGTGACAAACTAAGCAAGAAACACTGGTATAGACCAAGGTAAGTAAGCACAGTATCAGGTCTGGGTATTAAGCCCCCAGAGAAGACGGAAAACAGGACAGGACCTGGTAGCTCAGCAGCAAGACACTGAATGAGATAAAGCATTGCA
Source organism: Oophaga pumilio (assembly GCA_009801035.1). Lineage (NCBI taxonomy): Eukaryota > Metazoa > Chordata > Amphibia > Anura > Dendrobatidae > Oophaga > Oophaga pumilio. The sequence goes on along the minus strand of VIAB01054280.1, from coordinate 1,756 downwards.
CAGGCATCCTCCTATGTGCGGGGATGCCTTAAGCACCAGAGGTCTCTTGGCAATAGGCTGGGGACACCTTAGGAAGGTGCACACTGACTCTATAAGAACCAGGAAGTGCACATGGGCAAGACATGAGGTACAGAGCATGGAGTCAGCAGAAGACAGAAGTCACAGCATAGCCCAAATTAGTGCATAAACTGGTGTGTAAAGCAGGTAGGGGATGGGAGGCCATGCAGTGATACCGGCAGGGTTGTAATACTGCTGCAATACAGGTAGGATCAGGCTCCACAAGATGGCAGTAGAGTGCCATCTAAACAGAGCTGGCATGCAGTGCAGCAGTAAGGCTACCACAGGTGGCAGCAGAATAGTCAAACAAGCAGGGTCAAATCCTAGACTGTAGCGCACTACTAATAGAATAAGCAAACTCACGGTCAAAGACAAGCCAGGGAATGAGCAATGGTTGGAAGCGGAGAAGACAAAAGACACAAGACAGAAGCAGGTCAGGATACAAGCCAAGTCAAAACCAGGGAGTCAGCACACTAAAGGGAAACACTGAGTCAGGACAGGAATAGGGGAAAACAGAGACACGGGATCAGATATCAAACGTAGAAGGACCAATCAGAGCAATCAGAGTCAGCTACAGCAGCTCTAGGCAAAACTATAACTGACATCGCTTGCAGTAAGCAGCGGCGATAAATAGCCAACCTGAACCCAGAAAGAGGCTGAGAAAGGTTAACCCCTGACATGACCAGACCGAGAAAAAGGGAAAACAGGACCCAAAACCCGGTCTGGATCATGACACTAAAGGGTATGCCACACTAAACAAGATCGCTAACTAGATCGCTAAAAAACGTCACTATTTAGCGATCTCGTTAGTGACGTTGTTGTGTGTGGCATGTAGCAACGACGTGGCCCCTGCTGTGATCTCGCTGATCGTTCACTAGAGTTCTGGACCGTATTTTGATCATTGGCGTCCCGCTGGTGAGCCTATATCGCTGTGTCTGGCACCTTTTGTGAACGATGTGCGCTGTTTTTTACATCGCAATGACCGCCAAAGTCGTTAAGGAGATCGCTAACCGCTTATGCGTCGTTAACGAGATCGTCCAGTTTGGCAGCTACTAGCGACATTAAAACGATCACAAAAATGATCGCATTAGTATGCGTCGTTATCGTGATCGTTTGCGGGAAGGTTTAGTGTGGCAGTACCTTTAGTGTTGTTAGATTTTTTAGTTAGATGTTTCTACAATTACTAAAGCACATTGATAAGCATATCATAAGTTTTTAAACTTTTGTTGACAAATAGATTTAAGAGAAAACTTCTGCAATTTATCCTGACATGATGGATATCAAATTTTAGGCCAAATCCTGACTGTGTGCAATCCCTTCCTATCTAGTCACTGCTTGGAGTTTATTACAAATTCTGTGTTATTTTTGTCCTCCCACTTTTGAAAGATAAACTATAAGTTTCCAATTGGATTGAGAACTTTGAGTTTCCTGGCCATGGAGCCAACATGTTCATGTTTTGATTATCAAGCCACTTATCACTTCTGCCTTGTGACATGGTGCTACATTGTGAGGAAAAAAAATGTACATTAGGTTTAAGAAAAGACAGGCAATTACTGCGTGGTGGAGGAAACAGATGTAGCACCCATTTGCAAAGACTTTACCAGTTGACCAGGTAGTGTCGGTGCATCCCTGCAACTCAAAATATTCACCCAGTGGGTCATTAACCCCTTACTGCCATCAGACGTACTATCCCGTCCAT
>VIAB01054278.1:2981-13396 GCA_009801035.1 Oophaga pumilio | reverse complement strand
TAACTGATGTGTTGATTATGCTGCAGCATAAATGTGTATATATATTTAAAATATATGTTTATATCCATGAGAAAATAAAAATGTATAAAAGAGAAAAATCAGCATGATAAATAAAAGTATTCAATAATGTAAGTGCTTGTATATGATACTAATGTGAATTGATACGTATGGGCACCGTGCCATCGTTGTATAGGATTGGTAGCATGAATTAGGATTGCGTCGGTGGATCAGATGTCTGACTGATGACAGACATATGAGATATGAATTACATTACTCATGCCCCTGTCTCCAGTACACAGCAGGTCAGCTCTATGTATATGTGACACCTGCTAGTCCCCGGCACACAACTATTGGTCCTATTTAACCCTTTATATTAGTGCGCATTGAAGACTTCTAGGAGCAACTTTTAAAAATAATTCGATTTTTTTTATTTTTGCAGCCAGTGTTTAGGGGTAGTCACATTGAGGTTGAGTTCATTTGGGCTTATAAAAGATCATTCATCCAGAAAAATGGGCTGATTTGTTTTCTTACCGACTTCCATCAGTATATGCTGTATATGTACGTGCACGCACAGGTATAGAAAGCACATACATACACATATCACTGTATATGACACTCAAAAGGTGGAAATGGAGACAAAAAATGAAAATTGGATCCAGCACACGAATGAGAAAATCAGTCCCTTTTGTGTGTGTGTGTGGAAACAAAAAGTAGTGACATGTGAATGAAGCCTAAATCTGCGGTTGTCATTTGGTTCTATACTACCTGAGCAGTGCGTTATTCTCTTGTTTTCCGCCGTGCATGTTGTTCTCGTGTGCGGTCAGGATGTAGCGGTCTTATGATTTCATAATCGTCTGTACCAGTGATAATTAAGCTGCTGAAGTTTAGTGTTGGAGGTGATCACTAATGATGCTTTGCTTCTTTTCCTGCAGATGACCTCAGTTTTCAGTGATAAGGTCATGTCGCCCTTCTGTCAGCACTGAACATGGTAAGTTAATGGCTTTGCCGTCATTTTATTTTGATGCCTAGTTGTAGCAATGTAATTTTAAGATAAATAGATTTCAATTGTTTTTTCCATTTTGCACATTTATGTCATATCCTGAAAATATCTTATAAATGTCTATTAGATGTAGGTCTTACTTAAATCAGATTGTAACGATTTTATCCTTTTGTTCTGTTGGAGAAGTCATTGTGAGATGTATCGGACAGAGGAGTCAGGCAGTGGCTGAAAGCCCCCAGATAATACACAATCGGCTAAACCCATCAATATCGTCGAGATCGGCCAACAGTCTAATGTGTATGGGGGCCTTTCAACTTGCCCACAATGGATGATGTTAGGGAAAGAGAACGATCCGGTTTATTAAATTGGAAGGGGGCAGATCCTTTTCGTCAGGGTGGAAATAAGTTGCTGCCAGAGCAGCCTGGCGGAAGGGAGGGCGGCGCAGCCTGGCGGAGGGGAGGAGCAGCCTGGACGGAGGTGAGGGCGGGGCAGCCTGGCAGATCAGCCTGGCAGAAGGGGGGAGGCGGTTCAGCCTTGCCGAGGGGAGGGCGGATCTGCCTGGCAGTTAAGTTACTCTTGATGGAGGACACAGGAAGATTCGGCCAAGTATTCATTTAGGTGGGGGGAGTCAGGAGAGTCCAACGGCTATCTAATGTGTTTGGGGTCCTTTTCTGTTTCTACTGAGAGCACAAGGACACCAAGATGAGCATGCGTATACATCAAGATGCTGGGTTTGTCACAAGCATCTTTTTTGATGCAAAGAATAAATATCTAACAAATATGTGCTAAAAAAAGAAAAACCAATATGATAAAAATTTATTTTTCAGTGTCCTGAAGCAAAATGTTATCCAATTTGTGGAATTGTGATTCCTTGCTACTATATAACATAATGCAGTTCACGTTTCTGTCTCTCCTGTTGTCGTTCTCTCAATTGCTTGATATTTCTTCAGCTAAATAAGTTGAAATATTTACCCCACAAAATTCCCACTTACACTTGGTAACATCACGGTATGTGATCGTTGTCATTCGGAGGCGCTGGTGAATGTTTGATACTGCTGTTAGGAACGTTTTCATATCATGAGTGTGGAAAGTGCAGACAACCCATGAGAGTAGCTTCTGCCTGGTCTCCGATGGTTCATTAACGAGCGCTGGGTCTACAGAGTATGATCATACATCACTGGAGATTGACAAATAATTTTGTTATTTTTATTCGTAACTTTCGCCTTTGTCACCTGTGTGAATTGTATTTCTGAGAGTTTGTTTACACTACATGACCTGTGGCGTCGCCTACTTGTTCACCAAACGGCAGTCATTTACTAGCTTGTTTAGAACATACGACCATATGTGTTGCACACTGATCAGTAATTGTCCTATGTGCGTAGGCTGCCATTCTTCTCAGCAGCACATTACCTGTACACACTGGCCGATGTGCTGCAGAGAACAATTATTTTTACATTTGCTTTTTCACCTGGTCGATTATCAGGAGACAATTGTACTTTAACCTGAAGCCAAGTTCTCAAGATGAATATTTGGTGCTTTTTTTCATGCTACAGATGCATTTCTGGCCCATTTAACTAAATTAGGTTATTTGTATGATCTTATTGTTTGTTTGTTTTTTGCATTTTTCCAGCTGCAGTTTTGTTTTATTTCCTATGCCAAGTCTTGAATAAAACTATTTTATTTTGGAAATCTTCTATTTGCTGAGCTTTGATAAAACTCTATTGATAAAATCACATATGGATTACTTTCATTTTACCACAAAAACGCAATAAAAATGCATGTGCAGTTTTTATAATGCAGGTTTTCTGCTTCTCATTCAAGTCCATGGGGAAAATTTTGTAATTTTGTAAATATATTGTACAGGTGATGACTATTGTCTTGGGAATAATTTTTCAACTGAAACAAAACTGTGTATTTTCTCCCAAGTTTTTTTTTTTTAAGCTAACTTTTTTTTTGTCATTACATTTTGGCTGAAATCCTGACTGTCAATTTGAAAGATGTGAACCTATGAGTAATATTTACACCCACACTAGTTGTAGTGATACTTCTCTCCAGATTTCTGTCACTTTGCTATCCTGGCTGCGTGGGTGGTCTGTACAGCTGGAACGCGGATGAGATCTTCTTTACTAACAGACGGAGGTTTTCGTAATTCTTTAATTATATAATAATGATTTGTTTTGTGGAAAGTGACATCACATAAGAGTCACAGGAACCTATCAGAGTCTGTCTGGTATGAAGCCATCACAAAGCCGTTAACCTTATTAATACAGAAAAAAAAAACTTGTGGAAGTCTCTTTCATTGTAATACCTGAAATGAGCCACCCGCTCACTTAGTCGCTTTATGTATATTTTTTTTAACGCATCCATCGGCTGTAGAAGAGATCTGACATAAATAAAAATATTAATATTTGACGCGGTGGGAACTTGAAAACAAGTATACAGTTGTGCTCAAAAGTTTACACACCCTTCAGAATTGTTGCTTTCTTGGCCTTTTTTCAGAGAATTTGTTTTTACAGAGCCCCTGATTTTCCATTTGTTAATCACAGTTGAACACTGCTGACTGGAATTATCAATTCCTTGGATATCTTTTTGTATCCCTTTCCTGTTTTATACAGTTCAACTACCTTTTCCCATAGATCCGTTGACAATTCTTTTGCTTTCGCCATGACTCACAATCCAGAAATGTCAGTGGCTGGATGAAAGATGCAAGAGTCTGTCTGGATCCCAAAAACTCTCTCAGCTTTAATGCACACACACTGATTACAAGCAAACAGGTCACAGGTGAGGATGTTACCTTTAGTAACCAGTCAAACCCATTTGTGTAAACTTCTGTGCATGTTATCAGTCCAAAATCACCAGGCTATGTAAACTTTTGATCAGGGTCATTTGGATGTTTTGGGTTGTCATTATGATTTAAAAAGAGAAAACACAGTAGTTTGACAATAAATGTCTTCACCCAGCCACTAACCATGAGTGGAGAAAAAGTTTTGGTGTTATTATTCATATTCTCTGAAAAAAGGCCAAGAAAGCAAAAATTCTGCCGGGGTATGTAAACTTTTGAGCACAACTGTAAATGTACAATGTGTATAAAAAAAAGAGGACAAAGTAATCAGACAGGAAGAATATGTTCCCATAGTGTCCTTGCATTGTAGTCTGTAAAAACCATGAAATTCACCAGTAAAGCGATTTTTGAAACAATAATAAAATAAAAACTTGGTCTTAAAGGTAATGTATCATAAGAAAATTACTTAAAATACAAAAACATAATATGAAAGAGTTTTTTTTATGGGAATGTTTTCACAACGGTGTCTTTTTGGTATAGCGGGCTCTGTATTAAAAAAGCCAAAAAAAAAAAGTAATCTTCCAATTTTTACACTGGCCACTGGGGCTATTTTAGACTTATATTTCTTGTCTTTTCAGAAACAATTTTTGGCAGTTTCCTTATGTACATTGTCTCTTCAGAAATGATTAGGACTAGAGCAATAGTGCCACCTGTTGGAAGCAGCAATCCTAAAAGTCAATATCGACTTTTTAAGCATGCATGGCTTATAAGTCTTCTCACTCTGACATGCCAGGCTTGGCTTGTCACTCTCCACAAGGAGAAATGTTACTGCTGTCTTAGATAGCAGTGTCCTTATAAGACAAGACAAGATTACAATGACAAGTAACCCCTCATACACTGCTGTTATATTATAATCACAATAGGTGAAGTCACAGCTCACCTCATCCCCTCCCTTCACAATGACTTTTGCCGACGTTCATTACATGATTTGCTACAGAAAATGGGGTCTGCTGATTTGCTGCTAATGTACACGTGCATTTCCTAAAAGAACCAGAAGTTACTTAGAAAAAACCAAAGCCCCTGTAGTCCGTGTGAAAATTACAAGATTTCTGTGTTTAATATATTGTGATATTTAAAAAAAAGCGCATAAAAAAAACAACAGTTTTCTAAGAAAAGAAAAAAACATTTATGAACTTTAACTGATCGTGACTGCTTAACACCTTTTATGGTCTTGGACTGATTGACATAAAACTCGCAAACTAAGACTTTGTGGAATCCCAAAAAGAATAACTAGACTGCAGGATTAACATCTGAGCTGACGACGTGGAGCAGTCAAGTGAGTAACTGTTTTCCGGATTCAGCAGACGTCTCTACATCACAACAGACTGAAGTCTGACGAATCAGGACAACCGATACTTGTTTGACCTCAACATCTGTCCCAGATGTTAGTTATTTTGGAATTCATAAGGTCTTCTGCGTTTTTTAAGTTTTACCCCAGACTGAGTCTTGAAAAGGTGTTGTGCAGTCACCATCAGTTTTAGGGTATGTGCACACGTTGCAGATTAGCCTGCGGAATTTTCTGCAGAGAATCCGCATCTGTTGGCAGAAAACGCAGGACAAAACGCTTGCGGATGTAATGCGGAATTGATGCAGATTCCATACCGATTGTGATGTGTTTTTGGTGTGCGGATTATGTTACAGTGGTAAATTTTTTCTCGAGAGAGAGATATGAATGTGCCTTACCAGAAAACGCTGCTGCGGATCCGCAAAAAAAATTGACATGCTGCGGAAAATAAACTGCTGCATATCTGCGCAGTTGTTTCCGCAGCATGTGCACAGCAATTCTTATTTTACCATTGACTTATTTTACATTGACATTGTCCAAAAACGCTGCGGATCCGTATTAAAATCCACAACGCAGTAGCGGTTTGTACTGTGGCACAGGTTTGTACTGTGGCACATATATATTCTCTCTATCCCTCTCCCCTTCACTCCCTCTCTATCCCCCTCTCTCTCTCTCAGCAGAATCACAATGGACCACATTCATTCTCTACAAATCCGCACACCAAAAACGCTTGAAAAACCGCACGCAAATTCCGCATGAAATCTGCAAAAGTTTTCCTCTGCGTTTTCTGCAAAGAGATGCAGATTCTCTGCAGAAAATTCCGCAGGCTAATCTGCAATGTGTGCACATACCCTTAAACTTCACATGAGGTGTTTGAACTTTAGTCTTGGTGGGCATAGCAAGTGCAACTAAAAGATGTGTGCACAGATAGTGCTGTCTTCCCCTGTGACTGGAGATGGCGTAAGTTCAGGTAATATTTCTTTCCTAGAAATAATGTATGCATATATAGTAGTACTTTTCTGTAGGCACAGGTAGTGCTCGCTCCCCATTTCCCCATCAATGATGTAGACACTTCCTCTTTGACCATAGATGGCAAAGGTTCTAATAGTGTTCCCTCCCTGTAAAATACATATGTACAGATGGTACTGCCTTCTCCTCTGACAAGAAATGGTGTAGGTTCAGGAAGTGTTGCCTCCCTGTAAAAGATATATGCACAGATAGCACTGTCTTCCTCTCTGACCGGTGATGGCATAGGTACGGATATTATTGCTTTCCTACCAACAATGTATTCATATACTGATGTGTCACAGGTAGTACTCTCTCTCTCCATTGATGCGGGCACAGATAGTACTGCCATCCTGTTGAATGTATAAGCACAGACGGTACGGTCTCCCCGAGCGGTGCACACACAGTTTCTCATTCATACACACAGTAATACAATGAAGAACTACTAATTGAAAACCCAACAAGAACTTCATTACTCCAGCGCTTTTGCAATACATTGTATCAGGGGGATTACATGCGTCACTATCACCTGGTAGAATTGTGGTGAGAAATAGGTTTTTCTTTGTCCGTAGCTCTTGCAATAAAAAAAAAGTCTCTAGTGTAAATGGTAGACCACTGCTCCAAGTAAGTCTTGTACTAAAGCCTCATCATGTCGCCCCCTTCTTCAATAACATCCCTTACATCTGAGCCGGGCCGCAGATTCCATCCAAACCTGTTTATGCAATCTAAATTGCTTCTGACCCCAGAACATTTAATGCGCTCCGGTGTTTACACAGCTGCAGATAAGTCCAACAACAATAATTAAATATCGATATGTGCGCAGAGGCGAGTATCCCAGGGGATCCCTTTATTAGGGCTATATAAGGCTCACACATTATTTTAAGGTGGGATGTATAGCACTTTAAGAGAAAATCAAATAACACAAGTAGCCAGAAATGTCTGACCCTTTAAATAACTAAATATTTGTATAATTTCTTAGGTTGTTTATTTTATTTTTAAAGAGCGTCTGTCACCCCAAATTTACACTACAAATGCACCACAAAGACTTGTAGGAGATAGACCAACAATAAAAAAATCGATCTTTTTTTTACCTGTTGCTCCCCACGATTTTTTTTAATATAATACGCAAGAGAAGGTGCTCTGTGCATCCTGAATGTGAGTAAATTCATCTGTGCACCGCTCCACCCACTTATTTAGATCCTCAATGCCTCTCCTTCTGTGATTGACAGTGGTGCTTTCCCAGAATCAGCACTGCCTGAAGATAAACCTATATTATGTGATCACTGTCCCTGTACAGGAGCATGCACACAAATCACTTTTCTCATTTATCACCGTGCAGGAGAGTGCACATATCTATCACTTCAGTGCAGCAGAGTGCACACAACTCACTCTTTCCTTGCAGTTAAAATCTCTGCAAGACTGCACCCCAATCGATCCTGAGAACAGTGTTCTGAGCTACTCCATAAATAGCCACACACGCGCCACTGCTCCTGTCATTCTCTACGTAGGGATAAAAAATCAGGAGGTGCTCCCTGTCTGACACTTTGCAACAGGTGAAGGTGAGTCAAAGGTTCGGTCGCTCACCTGATCAGGGTGTGCACTGCACAACTACACGTGCTTCTCACAAAATTAGAATATCATCAAAAAGTTAATTTATTTCAGTTCTTCGATACAAAAAGTGAAACCTGTATATTATATAGAGTCATTACAAACAGAGTGATTTATTTTATGGGCTTATTTCTGTTAATGTTAATGATTATGGTTTACAGCCAATGAAAACCCAAAAGTCATTCATTATCTCAGTAAATTAGAATGCTTTATAACGCCAGCTTGAAAAATAATTTTAAAATCCGAAATGTTGGCCTACTGAAAAGTATGTTCAGTAAGTGCACTCAATTCTTGGTCGGGGCTCCTTTTACATGAATTACTGCATCCATGCAGCGTGTGGGTCTGCTGAGGTGTTATGGAAGCCCAGGTTGCTTTGATAGCAGCCTTCAGCTCGTCTGCATTGTTGGATCTGGTGTCTCCAACATCTTCCTCTTGACAATACCCCATAGATTCTCTATGGAGTTAAGGTAAGGTGAGTTTGCTGGCCAATCAAGCACAGTAATACTTTTTTAACCCTTTAAATAACCCTTTAATGACCGCCAATTCGCCTTTTAATGGTGACAAGGGTACTTATTCCTCAGCGCCGCTTTTTAATGGAGCTGAGAAATTTGTATATAGCACCCCCCCAGCATCGGAATTTCTCTGGATTCTCGGCTACCTGGGGTAGCCAAGACGCCAGAGAACATGATTCAGGACGATTTTTACCAACCCAAGTGTTGCAGTCGTCGTTATTAACGGAATAATGGCAACCACAAAAAACAAGTCTGATTTCCCATTTAATCTCTTTCTCCTCTTTTGTGATCGCACATCACAGGAGAGAGAGATGGGGTCCCCCGATCTCTCCCGGTACCTCTGGTGTCCCTGTATCCACCCGTGAAGGTCCACTTGCCGCCAGCGTCTTCTTCCAGGAAGAAAATGGTGGTTGCATGCACAGTGCGCCCGTCGAGTTCTGCCGACCGGCACCCGACAACAACAGGAAATTTTTCCTATTGGTTCATTTGGATCACTGTGACCTAACTAACCCCTTAGTTAGGTTAAAATAATAAAATAAAAAAATTTATTTATTTCCATTTTTTCCATTAGGGTTGGGCTAAAGTTAGGGTTGGGGCTGGAGTTAGGGTTGGGCTGGGGTTAGGGTTGTGGCTATGGTTGGGGTTACGGTTAGGGTTAGGTTTGTGAACTTATGGTTAGGGTTGGGATTAGGGTTAGGGGTGTGCTGGGGTTAGGGTTGGAGTTAGAATTGGTGGGGGGTTCCACTGTTTAGGTACATCAGGGGCTCCCCAAATGCGACATGGTGCCACCATTGATTTCAGCCAATTTTGCATTGAAAAAGTCAAACGGTGTTTCCTCCATTCTGAGTCCTGCCATGCGCCCAAACAGTGGTTTTCCCTCACATATGGGATATTGGCGTACTCAGAAGACATTGCACAACACATTTTGTGGTCCATTTTCTCCTGATACCCTTGTGAAAATTGATGGCATTGTGAGAAAAATTGGGTCCAAAGTAAATTTTTTGTGAAAATAGTAAAATGTTCATATTTTCCTTCCATATTGCTTTAGTTCTCGTGAAGCACCTGAAGGGTTAATAAATTTCTTGAATGTGGTTTTGCGCAACTTGAGAGGTGCAGTTTTTAGAAAGGTGTCACTTTTGGGTATTTTCTGTTATATTGACCCCCAAACGCCAAATGTGAGGCGGTCCCTAAAAAAAGTTTTTGTAAATTTTGTTGGAAAATAAGAAATCGCTGGTCAACTTTTAACCCTTATAACGTCCTAAAAAAAAAATGTTTCCAAAATCGTGCTAATGTAAAGTTGACATGTGGGAAATATTATTTATTAACAATATTGTATGACACAACTCTCTGATTTAAGGGTACAAAAATTCAAAGTTTGAAAATTGCAAAATTTTCAACGTTTTTGCCAAATTTCCATTTTTTTCATAAATAAATGCAAGTTAAATCGATGAAATTTTACCACTAACATGAAGTACAATATGTCATGAAAAACAGTCTCAGAAACAGTTGGATACGTTGCGATCTAGAGCTATAACCTCATAAAGTGACAGTGGTCCGAATTGTAAAAATTGGCTTGGTCATTAAGTACCAAATTGGCTCTGTCACTAAGGGGTTAAACCAGGTATTGGTACATTTGGTAGTGTGGACAGGTGCCAAGTCCTGCTGGAGAATGAAGTTTCCATCACCAGCTTGTCGGCAGAGGGAAGTATGAAGTGCTCTCAAATTTCCTGGTAGACGGCTGTGCTGACTTTGGTCTTGATAAAACACAGTAGACCTACACCTAGATCTTGATTTCCAAATGAAATGCAAAATTCACTTTCATCTGAAAACAACACCATGGACCACTGACAACAGTCCTGTTCTTTTTCTCCTTGGCCCAGGTAAGACACTTCTGGCGTTGTCTATTGAACATGAGTGGCTTGACACAATGAATGCGACTCTTGTAGCCCATGTCCTGGATACGTCTGTGTGTAGTGGCTCTTGAAGCAATGACCCCAGCAGCAGTCCACTCTCTCTGAATCTCTCCCAAATTTTTGACTGGCCTTTACTTAACAATCCTTTCAAGGCTACACAGGGCTGCCATTAGGGCATTACTGCCCTTACTGTCGTATGGGGTCTGGTGAGCAGTGAGGGACCCAGAGCGGGCTCCTCACTTCTGCTCAC
>VIAB01054265.1:0-10845 GCA_009801035.1 Oophaga pumilio | reverse complement strand
CATGAAAATACAGAATAATCTTTAAATCAGAAGGTGTGTCCAAATTTTTGGTCTGTACTGTATATGGTACATCACTCTTCTGGTCACAGTGGGACGATGTTACCTCTTACAGTGACACTGTCAGTTTGAGTCAGTGTTCTGCATAGTCTTCCATCACTGTTGTTACAAATAATTTTTTAGATTATGGACTTTCTAGTCCATAAATGCCTACTGTGTCAGCCATAAGATGTAATGGCTGAAATCCTGTCTGTTTAGAGCTGCACATCTCCTACCACTCCATCATGTTATGTCCTGTGGTATTGCTGCCAATGCCAAAAAATAGCCAGTTACCCACACATCTCTTGCCTGTTTATTGTGTTCTATATCTATTCTGTTACTGCTACTGTTGCTGCTGCCGGGACTTCTAGTGCTGGCCTTATCCTGTCAGACATCTTCCTGTCCCAACATATTATATACTGTTCTGTTGCTGCTGCCACCTGTACCAATAGACAGCCACACATCTCCTGCTTTTTCATTGTTTTATATAGCTATACTCTACTGCTGTTGGAAACCATAACCTGTATAGGAAAATGGTTGCATACAGTCCTTGGAGACCTCAGCTTGTTATACACATCTTTTCTGGGCAATTGGAGGCTTTGCAGTATGGAGATTCAGGGAGCCCCAGGACTCTCCAGAGTGGGGGCACATCGGGCTTGAGGGGGAGATGGCAGCATCGGCTCCCGAGTGTGAGGGTCGCAGAGCAGGTGCACTGCCACAGAGGGAGACCACAGAGATACAGAGGAGGCTGGATGCCACCACAAGGAACTGTGGAACCGGAGGAAAGTCCTGATCAGAAACCTCCCGCCAGACTGCAGCAGCCAGGACATTTACGATTTATTGAAGGACTATGAGATCAAGTACTGCTATAAGGATAAAAATAACAGGAAGGCCTTCATCACTCTGATGAACGGAGAACAAGCCCAGGACGCGATCTCCAGGTTCCATGAATACGCCTTCCAGGAGAAGGAAATTTGGCTCCAGCTGCAGACGACGGACGCCCTCCTGTACATCTCCAACCTACTGTCCTCGCTCACTCTGCAAGAGTTTGAGGACTTTGTGAAGACGTACGGGAATGTGGAACTCTGCCTTCTGGTGTACAGCGAACTCAGTGGACACTTTAAGGGCTATGGCTTTGTAGAGTACATGAAGAAGGACTCCGTTTTCAAGGCCCGGCTGGAATTACTTGGCAAACAGCTGTAGGAGTTTACCCTCTTTGCCCAGTGGATCAGTGTTAATTAGTTGACGGCCGATTTTATCCATTCGAAGTGCCTGTGTGTCGACAAACTTCCTAAAGATTATAACAATACGGAGCTGCTGACGTAAACGTTCTCCTCCATGCACACACCACTCTTCTGCCAGGATATTTACGATTTATTGAAGGACTACAAGATCAAGTACTTCTACGTGAATCAATTTGCCAACAAATCTCATTTTTTGGAGAAATATGCAACATTGATGACTTTGAATTTCAAAAGATTTGCTCAACTTCAAGTACAATAGATAGAGCAAGTAATGAAACAATCAAATGGTCAAGTCCCTTAAAGAAGCTAAAAAAATAAAGTAAAACATATAAAACTGTTTTGAACAAAAAAAAATATAAAAATTTGTATTACTTTTCTTTTCTGTCTTTAAAAAAAATAAATAAATAAATTTAAAATAAAAATGTTTGTTATTTCCACATCTGTAAAAGTCTGTTCTATCAAAATATTAAATTCATTAATTCGTATCAAGTAATTTTTTTACCATGAAATGATTTTTTTTTACCATTTCACCCCACTTACAATTTGTTTTCTATTACATCCAATATGGTAAAAGTTAGCCCTCATATGTCTATGTTGTCAGAAAAATAAAAAAAAAGTTATGACCCTTAGGGAAAGGGGTATAAAAAATTTAAATACAAAAATTAAAATTAACTGCATCACGAAGGGGTTAAATAAACCCTATTGTAGAATTATATTCCCTCTACTCTCTCCATAGTGATGTCATTGTCTTTTTTCCCAATCGTCAGGTGCCCGGGTCATGGCTGCTGTCAACTCTTCATCTATAGGACATAGGTGTGTGGAAGGCATGTGACTCATTCACTAAGTCAAATTGAGTGTGACAAAATGTGCTCCAACACCCTAACCTGACAAAAGCATCGTAATTGTAAAGAGCAGATACAAAACAAGCATCTTTATGTATTCGGGATCAGATTTTTCTAATATTTAGGTACTTTTTTACCTTCTTGTTGACATATTTTTAAAAAGTAGCTAAACTTTTGGGGAAATTTTAATTATATTTTAAGCCCTTTAATTCTGGTCAAAACAGTGGGAATCCGGGTCCTAAGATCCCTAATGATTGCTTAAACAACATTTTATAAGTGTACGCAGCTCAAGAGACCAGAGCGCACAGCATCCGTACTCGATTCTGTGTGAGGTTTTTTGAGCGATCGGTAGAGATATCAGGACCTAGACCTCCACCGATCAGCTCAGAATTGAAGGGCCGAAAAATATTTAAATATATAAAAAATGCCCCAAATGTTTTGTTATTATTTAATGAAATAAATCATTAGTAGTGGGGCAAATACTTTTTGTGGTACTTGACTATTTTTACGTGTCCCATGCAATGAATTATAAATACTGCAAAATAGAGCCCTCTGCTGAGCCCCATTTTAAGTGGGATCGGTAGCAAAGACATACTGATAGGGAATTTAGATTGTGAGCACAATCGGGGACAGTGATGATAATGTGTGTAAACTGTAAAGCGCTGCGGAATATGTTAGCGCTATATAAAAATAAAGATTATTATTATTATTAAAGGTCAGGAATGGGTGAGTTGTTTCAATTCACAATCATCATATTACCCCTTTGTTATCATGTGTATGGCCATACTTTAGTACTGCTCCTAATTCTCACAGAAATTCTAACAATGTATCAGTGCAGACATACCATGTGTGCAACTGCACATGGGCCCATTAGGTAAGGGCACCCACAGCCTAACTAAAATTTAAAAAGTAAATTTTCTATATGTTAAGCAACAACTAAGCAAAGATCTTGAAAGCTGTCAAGAATTAAAATTTGTAGAATGCCAGTAAGCCCTATGAGACAGTGACCGGCATTGTTGTAAATGGCCGGTATATGTCGCAGTGGAGGAGGTCCTCTGCTCTGTAATCCTGAAATGTTGCTCTGGGACCTGTAGTTCTATGAGCCTTGCTTTAGTTTATAAGGGGGGATTACAGGATTAGCCGGAGAGCTGGGCGGGACTGGCTAACTACACACACCTCCCACCTATGGGGGTGGTTACAGCTACTGTACATAATGTGACTGTGGTCTGGTCACAGGTCTGTGTTGGAAGGTCCTACAAGAGGACAGACTTCCTGAATAGCACGTGGTGAGACCGTGTACCTGCAGAGCCTGTGACGCCTACTGTATTGGGGAAGCTACCGTCCTTCTGAGGGTCTGGAACTGTTGGGTGGGACGTTGCGGAGCAAGTCATCATATGGGACAGTGATCCTAGTAAGGCAGCTACCCTGGAAGCCAGGACTGACAAGGAGTCAACGTGAGGAGCGGAGCTCCTGGAAGGTAACCTCAGATAAGAGGGTTGCAAGAAATGGCAGAGAGGTTTATCTTCTACATGAACAGACTGGTGGTCATGATATGTTCGTGGATGTAATGAAATGGACTTTACGTTATGTGGTTTATGCTGAGTAAATAAACCAAATAGACTGTTTTTAATCCCGTTGCCAAGTGAGTGTCCCCCAACACACTCAGGAAGCGCTATCTCACATATGGTGGAGAATGCGGGCAATGATGCAGGAGGCATGTGTGGAGGTGATTGCTGTGGATCGGCGGGTCCCCTAAGATTACAAGCTTCTGGCAGTAACTCGGCAGGGTTACGAAGATTTGCTGAGGATCGGCGTGTCCATGAAGTCTGTAGAGCGGAGCCGTGCAAAGCGGAGCTTTGCGGAGTGTGCTCGCTGGTCCTGATTGCTGGTGAGTCTGCCTATGTGACAGCTCACCAGCGATCAGCTAACGATGTCCCAGCGATCCCATCCACGTCGGATCGTTGGTGCGATCGCTGGGACATTGAAGCGTGTAGCGGGGCCCTTACTGTCAGCTTACTAGTTACTCCTATAACACCTATATAAAGGTTTAGTTTAAGCTTGCTCCGTCTCTGACTCGTCACTGCATCCCGCGTACCTGCGAATACCACAACTGGACAGACTGCAGATTAATAAACAGCTGCAGGACATAAGATGGCGGCCGCATTCAACCCAAGGTAAAGGGAACAGAAGGGGCCCTCCAAATAATGGAATTGTTGACAGCCAAAGACATCCAGCAAGAGGCCTTGGTGATTCAGCAAGACAAGGATGCCGAGAATCTGAAAGTGGCAGTTCTACTCTCAGTACAAAGCTGAGTGACCTGGACAGTATCTCCTGTGACGTACTTGATGGGTCAGACTCAGACCAGACAGTAGGCTCGACTGTAAGTGGGTCTCATGACCGCACCAACTGTTGGAGGAGGCAATGGAGAGAAATGTCGAGTTAAGGTGCGCACTTGAAAAATGTACTGACTAAAAATGGTCAGATGACACAGACTGACTGTGACTCAAGGGCCAAAGCTCAATGCCTACATACTGACCGCTGGGGGCGTGGGAGGCCTAAAAAAGGTATGATCCTGAATAACGCTCATAACTGACTGAGATGGTCCTCTCAACTTATAGGGCAATGTAATATGGGAGCCCCATCCCGAGACCCCTGGTGTATTATAAGTGTTCAACCCCACAGTTTTGAACAGAGGGGGAAATATGTGAGACAGTGACCGGCATTGTTGTAAATGGCCGGTATCTGTCGCAGTGGAGGAGGTCCTCTGCTCTGTAAGCCAGAAATGTTGCACTGGGACCTGTAGTTCTACGAGCCTTGTTTTAGATTATAAGGGGGGCTTACAGGGTTAGCCGGAGAGCTGGGCAGGACTGGCTAACCACACACACCTCCCACCTATGGGGGAGGTTACAGCGACATAATGTGACTGTGGTCTGGTCACAGGTCTGTGTTGGATGGTCCTACAAGAGGACTTCCTGAATAGCACATGGTGAGACCGTGTACCTGCAGAGCCTGTGACGCCTACTGTATTGGGGAAGCTACCGTCCTTCTGAGGGTCTGGAACTGTCGGGTGGGACGTTGTGGAGCAAGTGATCATATGGGACAGTGATCCTAGTAAGGCAGCTACCCTGTAAGCCACGACTGACAAGGAGTCAGCGTGAGGAGCGGAGCTCCTGGGAGGGTACCTCGGACAAGGGGGTTGTAAGAAACGGCAGAGAGGTTTATCTTCTACATGAACAGACTGGTGGTCATGATATGTTCGTGGATGTAATAAAATGGACTTTATGTTATGCGGTTTATGCTGAGTAAATAAACCAAATAGACTGTTTTTATGAGAAACCGTTCCTGTGTGCCTTAATACCATTGCCAAGCGAGTGTCCCTCAACACACTCAGGGAGCGCTATCTCATAGCCCCATAAGGGGAATTTGCTACAAGGTTTTTGCCACCTAATCTGAGAAAAGCATAATGTAGAGTCAGAGACCCTAATTCTAGTGGTATGCCACTTACTGGGCTACGTGCTGTAGTTTTCATAAAAGGAGATTATCAGTAGAGGACTAGTAAACCTGCTGCCAGGCAGTCAAGCATATTCATAAGCTCTGTATAACCCCTCGCCCACCTCTGATTGGCAACTTTCTGTATGCATAGGCAGAAAGCTGCCAATTAGATGTGTGGGTGTGGTTATACAGAGCTCAGCATTCAGAGAACTGGTAGATTTGCTGCAGATAAAACAGTAATTTTATCAAAATGACAGCAAGCAGTCCAGTAAATGATACATTGTTGGAATCAGGGTCACTTCCCCTACATCATGGTGCTCTCAGATGGGGGTAGTAAAAACCTGGCGAATTATTCCCTTTAAAGGGAACCTGGCATGTTTTCCAAAAAGCCATCATAGTGCTACTTATGTACTCTCCCCGACTTCATCAGAATATGCCTGCTTCATTGCGCATGCAGGCAGGAAGGTGCGCACATGCGCAAGATTTCGGATGCTCCAAAAATAATGTAACTTGTGGGGGGGACTAGTCCGAGTAAATGCCA
The DNA here is from genome assembly GCA_009801035.1 of Oophaga pumilio. Classification (NCBI taxonomy): domain Eukaryota; kingdom Metazoa; phylum Chordata; class Amphibia; order Anura; family Dendrobatidae; genus Oophaga; species Oophaga pumilio. The sequence goes on along the minus strand of VIAB01054265.1, from coordinate 4,690 downwards.
CCCGCCGGGTTAGTTTTGGCTATTTATCATATTAGTTGAAGAGCGTTAAAGGTTGATTTTTCAGGGAAAAGACGGGAAGGCGAAAAGTTTTGCGCTGCTACGAGAATCAAAGAATTCCAAAAGTCTGTGGTGTTCAGATGGTACGTGGTTTATTCTGTACTTATTTCGAGGATGCATCACAATAGCAAGCATAACCCAGTATATTGATAGTTTAAATAGCCATGAAATCACCCCAGAGGATCTAAAACACATGTATAAAGTATTTTTTTTACCATATCAATAAAGATTAGCAGAGAATGAAGAAAAAGTAGAAAAAATAAGGAAAGAACAGAAAAAAGGAAATAGGAGAAAAATCTGAAGAAGAGAAAAAGAATAGTTAGTAAGTGGAAAAAGAAAGGTGCTGCCACGAGAGGTGGTGAGTTCTCCTTCAATGGAAGTCTTCAAACAGAGGCTGGACAGACATCTGTCTGGGATGATTTAGAGAATCCTGCTTTGAGCAGGGGGTTGGACCAGAAGGCCCAGGAGGTCCCTTCCAACTCTACCATTCTATGATTCTAAGAAAAAAAGAGAAAAAGAGAAGAAAAATGTAAACTGAATTAAGGAAAAACAATAATAACATGTTATGTTGGAGTTAATTATAAAGTTGATTTTTAGAACATATCAACTTCTGTGTAGGACATCAACTTGTAATGTAGAAATAGGCTTCTGTCTCATGGTGGTGGTTTGCGAAGCATCGGGGACCTGACAGCGCCCTTTTAATGCTCGTTCTCATGAAGTGTTATTGAGAAATAAGAGGTGACAGCTTGTGTGACCGGCATCTAGATGTCCTTCACCAGCAGCCTCTCTAGTAAGGTCCACCATGTTGTAAGTGACTTGTGCGGTATTTCCAGTGTTTCTAGTAAATTACGCTCCTTTTGAAGTTTGCTTACTGATTTTAAGTGATGAGAGGGCGAACCACATACAGTGAAGTGTTTATATATCAACACAGAGACAAAAACAACTTCTACATCGCGGGACAGCCTCATAGTGAAAAAAAACATGGGGCTAGATTATTATAGAGCGATTACATTGAAATATGCTACCAATTTTTCATCTTTGGTTAAAAGGCAAACGTGTTGGGGCAGCACGGTGGCTCAGTGGTTAGCACTACAGCCTTGCAGCGCTGGAGTCCTAGGTTCAAATCTCCCCCAAGGACAACATCTGCAAGGAGTTTGTATGTTCTCCGTGGGTTTCCTCCCACATTCCAAAAACATACAGATAGGGAATCTAGATTGTGAGCCCCTTCGGGGACAGCGACGATAATGTGTGCAAACTGTAAAGCGCTGCGGAATATGTTAGCGCTATATAAAGATTATTATTATTATGTGTGAAAATTTGCTGCTTTTCAAATATTTTTATGACACTTTTCGAAATAGCAGAAAAGGCTTAGATGGAGGCTTGTGTTCCACTTTGGCCTAACAGATTTCCAGTTAGGTGAGACTTTGCCGTAAAATTGAGTGTAAATCCACCAAAGCTCATTCATGGCCAATATGGGTTGTAGTTTGAGGCGAATAGACAGCCCAATACTATTATAAAAAAATTGGCATTTCTTACTCCATGGGCTGTTGGAGAAGATGGGCAGATGGTGCCTTAGCAGGTTCCCTAATGTTTATGGGATAAGAAAGGCAGTCTTATCAAACCTTTTCTGGAATAACATGGGTGCATCAAATTTAGTTTTGAACAATGAAGCTTTTCAATAAAGGGCAGGAATTTTCCTGCCCCAAATAGAGGAGATACACGTATGGATGTATTAAGCAGCTTCAGAAGTGGTTTCACCATTTTTATTGAAGGCCCCCCTCTATTCTTTGTATGAGACTGGTAAAATTGTTTAATCTGTTCTTTGAGGTTAAGCAGCATCAGAGATATTACAAAACACTGAGCTATGAGACTAGCCTAAGGCTGGATATTCTCATGAACATCCTTGGCAGAATTGGCCAAAAGTATACAGAGGCTAGCCCTGACAATTCTCCAACATTAGTGAAAATAAGGATTGGGTTTTTCAGATCCCAATGCTTTGTTCCCCCAAAGATAAGGTACCATTGAGATAAAATTACATTCTTGACTATCAGCTATCAGAGATCTAGAAGTATGGTTTGGCTGATCAATATTCGAAAGGCATGTCCGCCCTTGGAATAGCAAATATCATATGTGCTAACTCTGGATTGTCCAGAAGGTTCCCAGAAAAAGGGGAGACTTCATGGGAAGAGGTGCCCTAAAGACTCCTGAAAAGCAACGCTTATGAAATTTTTTTTGTGCCCTGGCATCCAATTGCATATTCAGGGAACATTGGAGCGGTGTAGAGGGGGCAGCTTAAAGGCAACGTGTCAGTTGATTCATGCTGCCCCAACCAGGGGCAAACTGAAACAGATCCTGGCTACATGATTAAAGCCAGGTTTGTTTTTCTTGGAAATGCTCTGTTATTTCAGAGGATACATAGTTTTAAGATTTGGCTTAGGATCATAGGCACAGACAAAACTAGTCCCATGACACCCCTGTTCAGCTTCTCCTAGCTCTAGCTGATTGACAGATCTCTTCCACGTGTGTACACTGAGAGCGACCCGTCAATCAACTAGAGTGGTGCAGTGAGAAGTCAACCGGTGGAGGACTACTCAGGTCTCTGAGTTTAAAAGATAAACATACGGTAATTGGATGTAATTGTACAGACAGTCTCTGATTCATGAATCAAACAAAATGATCCCTTTTAGACAAGAAGCCCCATTAAACTAGGCATAGATCTTTGATGGTGGTTCCTGTTCACATGAGAAGATCTAAAGACAATCTTATATCCATGAGGACAGTCGATTAAGAAACTAGGATGTAACAGGGTGAATTTGTTGTTGTTTCAGGAGTCGCTCCTACCATGTGTCATTTATAATACTGATGGCTTTTATATGGTAGAGGGGTCCCTATGACCCCAGAGCCTAGGTGTGACTGCAATCTCTGCATCCCTTATAGCTACATCTTAGTTTGTCCCAACATAGGTGGTACCAGAGGTGCCTGGCAGTCACATATCTCCCTCCTTCCATGCACCTCACCCCAAAATAAATGCTACAGAAGAGGTGACCCATCCAGTGGAACTAAATGAAATTTGGGCATAAGAAGACATGTCATTGAGGATTGAAGTTTAGCTGAGATGTAGATTGAAATTGGTAAAAATGCTCCAATTTGTACCTTGTGATGCACATGAAGGTAAGGAGTTAATTCTTATAGCCTTTGTTGCCTTGGTTTAGTCCAAAACATCTGAGAGATCTTCCCTTGTTCTCAGCTCTCACAGGTTTCTTATTTTTCTCTGCTTTTGTAGCGTTTGTTTGTTTTCTGGGGACCGGCATAGCCTTTCAATACCAGTTGACTGACATTTTGTGTCTTTAGAGTTTCCACAGAAAATTATCAAGCCAAACCTAAAAGGCACAAAAATGTAGAATATCTGGAAAGTCAGGATACACGCTGAATAGGGGATGACACGAGTTCGATCGGAGGCCTAGTATAAGCCTAGACACACGGTTTACTGTATGTAGCCTCAGGTTCAATATATTAAGTCAAGGCCTTTCCTTAGCAGCACTATTAGATATCTCATAAATTTGGGATTTGTGGTGGCACCATTACTGGCCTTCATGAGATCTAGGATGTTTAGACCTCTCTCCGGGACCTTCATTATTGCAATTGGTGGGAGTCCCGGTCATTGGTAGAACAACCATTTATGCCATTTCTGACCCTTTTTTTTGTAGACTTTCTCCACCCTGGCTTATATAGAGTTGCCCCAAGGGTGACTCCTTCTATGACACCCATGTACTCTAAAAGAGCATTTCTGCAGGTTGATTAAACAAATCAGTGTAAATCACAGGAGAAGGAAAGGGCAGCCGCCTCTGATGGTAAGGAGGCTTTCACAACAGTACTATAATATCCAAGTCTCAGAGAAGACTTCAGCTACTGGCAATTGAGCCTCAATGATCCCTCTATGGCTGAAGTCACTAATTAATAGTATTACAGATAATCCTTGAGTCACAATGGGAAAATAACCCTTAAGGCAATAAAAAAAACCACATCAGTAAAACACTGGATCATTGTTTAATTGAAAACTGAAGTTTAAAGTGATATTCTCTGCTCCCCAAGTTAAAGGAAACCTGACCCTCAGGATACCTCTCTGTACATTGGAGAATATGATAGAAAACTACAGGATACTATTTTACAAACCGAAAAATTTTCATGGGGGAAAAGTTTCCTCTTTTAAGAACATTGCAAACCTCAGAGTTGCAATCTCCCAGCATTTACTGCTTGTTCAGTGGCTGCAGAGAGTTGATGTGGTGATGTTCATCCTGGATGATGTTGCCTTTTTAGAAGCCCCTGTAATTTTTTTCGACGTTAGGCTAGTATTGAAACTCAAAATCTGTCATGATTAGCTTTCGACGTTTTTAAAACTCACTAAAAATTCACAAATTCACTCCAGTAAGGAGGAGGCATAAAATGTGGAGTAATGTTTTTAGACAAAAAGTGCATCTAATTTATCAAACATTGTGCAACACATTGTTAAATATAGTGCAAATGACATCAACACAGCAACAAGCAATAGTGATTTTGAAACGTCCCCTCATAATAACTTCCTCTCAGTGATTTCAAAAGCAGAATAGTGAGTGCAGCTCTGGAGTATAATACA
>VIAB01054261.1:0-13405 GCA_009801035.1 Oophaga pumilio | reverse complement strand
TTTTCCTCAATTCATGGGCAGTTATTTTGCGTCTTTTTTTATCAGCACGCTTCTTACGACCCTGTTGGCTATTTGACATGAAACGCTTGATTGTTCGGAGATCACGCTTCAAAAGTTTGGCAATTTCAAGACTGCTGCATCCTCTGCAAGACAACTCACAATTTTTGACTTATTAGAGTTCGTCAAATCTCTCTTCTGGCTCATTTTGCCAAAGGAAAGGAAGTTGCCTAATAATTAAGCACACCTTATATAGGGTGTTGATGTCATTAGACCACACCCCTCCTCATTACAGAGATGCAAATCACCTGATTTACATAATTGGCAGTTGGCTTTCAAGCCTATACAGCTTGGAGTAGGACAGCATGTATAAAAAGGATGATATGATCAAAATACTAATTTGCCTAATAATTCTGCACACAGTGTAGTTAAGGGATGCCATTTTATTGTCTACAAATAATAATAATATTTTCAATTGCCTTAGGGTAGACTTCAGATACATAAGAATCAGATTAACCCCTTCACAATGTTTCTCTGCTTTTGATGCGTGCTGCGGCACAGAGCCAGCATCTTTCCCCGCACTTGATGGTTTATTTAATCAGCCATGAAGTGCCTCTAACAGTCGCAAGTGGATCAGATATCCACCCCACGACTGTTAACAAGTTAAATGCGGTTGTCAATCACTGCCAATGGCATTTAACATGCGCCAGGTGGAAGGGGATCACAAGTCCCAACCATCAGCACCCCTGTCACGTGACCCATGGCCGGCATTCATAGGAGATCATGATTTTTGCTATGTGTACAGGTTATCGGACAATTGCTGCTTCAAGTCTCATTAGGGGACTATTAAATAAAGTAAAAAGAGACAAAAAAATGAAAAAATATATTAAAAAAACAATAAAAAATACACAAAAGTTTAAATCACCTTTTGCCCTATTAAAGATAAAACAATTTTTGAAAATATATACACATATTTGGTATCACTGCATTCAGCATCTTCCGATCTATCAAATTATAAAATAAATTATTCCGATCAGTAAACGGTGTAACAAAAAAAAAATCAAAAAGTCAGAATTACATTTTTTGATCATCGTAGTATTGCAATAACGGACGATCAAAACATTGTATCTACCCCAAAATGGGATAAATAAAAACGTCAGCTCAGGGCACAAAAAAGAAGCCCTCATTCAGCCCTAGATCAAGAAAAATTAGAAGGTTAAGGGTCTTGCAAAATGACGACAAACGTCAAAAACTCTTTTTCATACAAATTTCTGAATTTGTTTTTTACTACATAAATAAAAAAGTAAACCATACATGTTTGGTATATTCATACATTCATACTGACTTGGGCAATCATATTACCAAGTAAGTTTTACCATATAGTGAACATGGTTAATAAAAAACCCAAAAACAATTGCGGAATCACACTTTTTTTGCAATTTCACTGCACTTGGAATTTTTTTTCCTATTTTCCAATACACAATATAGTAAAATCAATGGTGCCATTCAAAAGTACAACTCGTTCAAAAAGTTATGGCTCTTGGAAAAAGGGAGGGAGAAAACGATAAACAAAAAATCGCATGGGGTTTAAAGAAAACCTGTCACTAAATTTCACAATATAAACTATAAACATTATTAAATAGATCTTAGACCTAATAAATTTGAAAATCTATGTCAGAATGGCTAGCTGTCAGTAGTCAATTCATGTCAGAACTAGCTCTCGTTACTGTTGTTAGTGTCAGGTGGCTGTATAACTCAGCCGACATCTGCTAGTTTCTAAGCCTGTTCCATGCACTCCCACCAGACATAGGATGTACCAATGTATCCTATGATGTGAATGGGTTAAAAAACTCACGAGAAAACAGCCAAAAAGAGATACAGTACAGACCAAAAGTTTGGACACACCTTCTCTTTCAAAGATTTTTCTATATTTTCATGACTATGAAAATTGTAGAATCACACTGAAGGCATCAAAACTATGAATTAACACATGTGGAATTATATATTACACTTTACAAAAAAGTGCGAAACAACTGAAAATATGTCTTATATTCTAGGTTCTTCAAAGTAGCCACCTTTTGCTTTGATTACTGTTTTGCACGCAGAAAAGGTGAACGGCTGGACTCTACATGCTTAGTTCCCACCGTGAAGCATGGAGGAGGTGGTGTGATGGTGTGGGGGTGCTTTGCTGGTGACACTGTTGGGGATTTATTCAAAATTGAAGCGGTGAGCGGTCCAGCTCACCACAAACCATCTCGATTGGGTTCAGGTCTGGTGACTGTGGAGGCCAGGTCATCTGGCATAGCACCCCAACACTCTCCTTCTTGGTCAAATAGCCCTTACACAGCATGTAGGTGTGTTTGGGGTCATTGTCCTGTTGAAAAATAAATGATGGTCCAACTAAACGCAAACCGGATGGAATAGCATGCTGCTGCAAGATGCTGTGGTAGCCATGCTGGTTAAGTATGCCTTCAATTTTGAATAAATAACCCAACAGTGTCACCAGCAAAGCACCCCCACATCATCACACCACCTCCTCCATGCTTCACGGTGGGAACCAGACATGTAGAGTCCATCCGTTCACCTTTTCTGCGTGCAAAGCAGTAATCAAAGCATAAGGTCGCAACTTTGAAGAACCTAGAATATAAGACATATTTTCAGTTGTTTCACACTTTTTTGTAAAGTGTAATGTATAATTCCACATGTGTTAATTCATAGTTTTGATGCCTTCAGTGTGATTCTACAATTTTCATAGCCATGAAAATACAGAAAAATCATTGAATGAGAAGGTGTGTCCAAACTTTTGGTCTGTACTGTATATGAAGAATAATTATTATTAAAAATGATAAATCTTATTAATCTACATTATTAGCTTAACTGGAAAATTATTCTGACAATTTGACAGTAATTAAACAGCAGATCTAAATAAATGCTAATCAGAATATTACTTATAAAAGAGGTTTATTGTTGAGCCGTCAATATCAGATTGGGACGGCTTCAACTAAAGGTATCCTTGCCGATGAACTGATTAACTGACTGAAGATGCACTGAAGTGCTGTGTCACCTTGGTTTGTTATCTGTCACCTTGGTTTGTGGTCTGGTTTGGTGTCTCTACCACTCTTGGTAGAGGTTATACATAGTATTTCACTTAAATTGAATTCAAGGGGATCGAGCTGTAGTACCTGGCACTAACACTGCCAATAATACAACACTGTGCCCCTTAAGTTAGCTTGTCAACAGGGTTTTCCAGATTCTGAGCCACATCAATCTGATATTTATTGTCTATTCTAAGGATAGGCATAGGCAATCAATATCCTGATTCCAAAAACCCCTAATATCCCCTTATGCTCTGTTCTGTATATTTATAGTGTTGATGAGAGGTCTTTAACACAAGCTGTATACATTTGTGGTGCTTACATGGCATCCACCGCAAGATCTATTGCATGTAAAGGACAAAGGTGAACAAAGCAATATTTTAAATGAAGAGTAGGTAAACTTTTTTTTAATTTTTATGTAACAAATGTCATATCCAGAAACATTGTTATAATTACCTGACTTTTACTCCTTCTGGAAGAGAATTCATGTAGAAGTTGGGTCCAAAACCCCTACCTCCTGTCTGTGGTTGATGGGGAACATCTGAACATTTAAGTATGCATTTAAGTAAGCAGCACACGACTGTCTGGTCTTTCAGTGGGGATGGTGTCTGGTCAGCGTGTGCGCACTCTACCTTGTACAAAATAGAATACGCTATAGTCACCATCTCAAGTCCTATTGGCTTGACCCAGTAGCATGTAAGCTCTGTAGATTACACCCCACTCGTATTCAGTGATGTGAACTTGGTACATTGCTTACTTTGATACAGTGTGTAGATCGTCTCCAGTAATGACAGCAAGGAGGCCACTAAAGAATTAAGAAGTAGGTTTTGAATTGTACTCTCACATGAATTTTATTCCATTAGGGGCAAAATTTTGCATTTAACTATATTACAATATTTCTGGATATGACATTTAATGCATGAAATGGAATTGATGTTTTTTTCCATTTCTCCCATCCTCCAGAAAACTTGATATAAAAAAGTTAATGAATAAGTTCAATGTACCCAAAAATTGAAAAATATTCAGAAATGAGAGTCCTCAGTGGTTGATACCTTTTAATGGGTAGCTGAAAAGATGGTAACAAATTGCAACCTTTCGAGACTACTCAGGTCTTTTCATCAGGCATTGACTAATACAAAATCTGAAGAATCACATATTTATGCACAACACAGCACAGAAAAAATGCAATAGATAAGACAAGTGACATGAAGCAGAACTATCATTATGGGAGAGTGATAGACAGTTATGGCCATAATTATTGGAACAATTCATAGATAAGGGAGTGACAGCTTTACTGTCCTCTGATTAGGGTCTGGTACTGTGTTGTGATGTCCCCACAAGGTCTTAGGAGCAAATTCCTTAATTGATGTAAAAAGACATAAATCCATGCGACACATTCATTCCTGCTCTATGTGTAAAAGATTGTCACAAGTTTGTACTCCCAGACACTTCTGTCTCTCTGAGATTTGAAATTACCTTTTTTTTTCTTTCCCAAAAATTGAGCAGTTGTAAAATGTAACTAGTCCCATAAAAATGATCTATGTACTGTATATATATTATATTATATATTCAAATGCGACTGGTTTTGAATCGCAAAGATGGAAGAAAGTAAAATAATAGCTGCGTCAGCATTGCCAGCGTTAGTTTTATACTGCCTGGTGTGGATATGGAGGTATTTGTTGACGAGGTGTTTGAAGTTTGGAGTGTTGCTCTAAATACTGGTGCTTGGTGATTTGTCTGTATACATATCCTCATCCTCTCCTCTTTGGTTGTTCCTTCCTTTTACTTCTCAGTGTTCCAGTCTGTTGTTTGTGAGTGCATATTTGTATGATTGGTATTTTCATTTATCCCTCTATGTCTTCACTTGTTAGTCTGGTTTGTGTATTCTTATATACAACTTCTCCAGAGTTCCCTGGCTTTCCTGATTCAGGACCTCAACAAGGTACATTGCCCCTGCCATTGTCACCATTAGAAGTAATCCAGGGAGCCGGGATAGCTAAGGCGCCCCTAGGTTTAGGGGTAGGGAAGGAGCCCGTAGCTCCGAGATATCAAACTACAGTCTCGTGACAATTGTACATAGTTCTTAAATAATCCAAAGAGGAGATAGTTCTGCATTTGTCTATAAATACCTGCTGACTGATCTTTTATTCACATAGGCTTTCTCATACCACACATTTGCCCCTTGATACAGACAAAATAGAGCAAGTAATTATTATTACAATTCTTACCCAATCTCAGAAGAATATGATGAATGTTCTGATCTCATATTTAGGTAATATTCTACTGAATTTACCAGGGACCGCCATGATTCACTCACCTTCAAATAAAGTAAAGGTAAAAAAAAGTCAACACTGGTAAAAGTAGTATCATATCTTCTTGATATCATTTCACAAATATTGTGACTTGGTTTTAAAGGGAATTTGCCACCAGGTTTTTGCTACCTCATTTGAGAGCATCATAATGTAGGGACCCTGATTCTAGTGATGTGCCACATTGTTTACTGGGTGCATCAGTTTTTGAAACAATTAGAGTTTTTAGACATAGCATGTAGCAGAGATCAGAAAGCTAATACCACCCACAACACAGTTTTCTATGTACATTGTATATTGACAGTAAGCTGCTAATCATGGTGGGGTTGGACCAGGATACACAGGATTCAACAGCACACAGTCTAATAAGTGACACATCCCTGAAATCAGTGTCTCAGCCCTACCTCATGCTGCCCTTAGATTACATAGCAAAACCCTTCTGAAAAACTACATTTAACCCCTTAGCAACATGCTCCGTATTAGTACTGAACTGCAGGAACTGCATTTGTGCCAGCTGCAGTACTAGTATGGCGACGAGATTGCCGCAGCCTCACGGTGAGCGCTGCAGAGATCGTGTGCAGGTGTCCGCTGTATGTGACAGCTGACACCCCGCAGCAATGCCCACGAACAGTGCTGGCACCGATCGTGGGCATTTAACCTCTCTGATGCCACTGTCAGTAATGACAGCAGCATAGAGAAGCATCGCACATGGAGGGGGCTCCCTGCGCGCTCCCACCGGAACAACGCGTTGCGATTGCATTGTTCCGGTGGTCTCCATGGAGGACACCTGCTCCAAGTTGGCCGCGGGGTCCTTCCGGGTCCTTCAGTGACATAACTTGTGAGCGCCTGCAGAAAGCAGGCGCCGGCAAGCCTTCTTCACTGCCTATCAGATTGCTGATCTGACACTGCTGTGCAAAGTGTCAAATCAGCGATCTGACTTTACATAGTAATGTCCCATACTGGGACAATGTAAAAGAGTGAAAAAAAAATATTATAAAGTGTAAAAATATATTTTTTTAATTCCCAAATAAAGAAACAAAATATATATATTTTGCCAATAAATATATTTATTTATGTAAATAAAAAATAATAATAAAAGTATACATATTTGTTATCGCTGCATCCATAACAACGCGCTCTATAAAACTGTCCCACTAGTTAACCCCTTCAGTGAACACCGTAAAAAAAAAAAAAAAACGAGGCAAAAAACAATGTTTTATCATCATACCGCCAAATAAAAAGTGCAATAAAACGCAATCAAAAATATAGATGTAAATAACAATGGTACTGTTGAAAATGTCATCTTGTCCTGCAAAAAACAAGCTGCCATACAGCGTCATCAGCGAAAAAATAAAACAGTTATAGCTGTCAGAATAAAGTGATGCAAAAACAATTATTTTTTCTATAAAATAGTTTTTACTATATAAAAGCGCCAAAACATAAAAAAAATGAGGTATCGATGTAATCGTACTGACCCAAAGAATAAAACTGCCTTATCAATTTTACCACAAGCGGAATGGTGTAAATGCCCCCCCCCCAAAAAAGAAATTCATGGATTGCTGTTTTATGCTCATTCTGTCTCCCAAAAATCGGAATAGAAAGCGATCAAAAAATGTAATGTGCCCGAAAATGGTACCAATAAAAACGTCAATTTGTCTCGCAAAAAACAAGACCCCACATGATTCTGTGGGCCAAAATGTGGAACAATTATAGCTCTCAAAATGTGGTGATGCAAAAACTATTTTTTGCAATAAAAAGCGTCTTTTAGTGTGTGACAGCTGCCAAACATAAAAACCCGCTATAAATAGTAAATCATATGCCACTTTTATCATCCGCTTAATTAGGCAAAAATAATAAAATAAAAGAAATGTATTTATTTCCATTTTCCCATTAGGGCTAGGGCTAAAGTTAGGGTTAGGGTTGGGGCTAAAGTTAGGGTTAAGGTTAGGGCTAAAGTTAGGATTAGGGTTGGGGCTAAAGTTAGATTTAGGGTAAGGGTTGGGGCTAAAGCTAGGGTTAGGGTTGATGCTAAAGTTAAGGTTAGGGTTAGGGTTGGGGCTAAAGTTAGGGTTAAGGTTTAGGCTAGAGTTGGGGTTAGGGTTTGGATTATTGTTACGGTTGGGATTAGGGTTAGGGTTGGGATTAGGGTTAGGGTGTGTTAGGGTTAGGTTTGTGGATAGGGTTATGGTTAGGGTTGGGATTAGGGTTAGGGGTGTGTTGGGGTTAGGGTTGGAGTTAGAATTGGAGGGTTTCCACTGTTTAGGCACATCACGGGTTCTCCAAACGCGACATGGCGTTTGATCTCAATTCCAGCCAATTCTGCGTTGAAAAAGTCAAACGGTGCTCCTTCCCTTCCGAGCTCTGCCATGCGCCCAAATAGTGGTTTACCTCCACATATGGGGTATCAGCATACTCAGGAAAACACCTTTTGGGGTCCAATTTTTCCTGTTACCCTTGGGAAAATAAAAAATTGGGGACGAAATACCATTTTCGTGAAATAAAATATGATTTGGGGGTTCAAAGTGCTCACCACACATCTAGATAAGTTTCTAAGGGGGTCTACTTGTCAAAATGGTGTCACTTGTAGGGGTTTCCACTGTTTAGGCACATCAGGGGCTCTTCAAACACGACATGGCATCCGCTAATTATTCCATCAAATTTTGCATCCAAAAAGTCAAATAGCGCTCCTTCCCTTCCAAGCCCTGCGTGCGCCTAAACAGTGGTTTTCCCCCAAATATTTGGTATCAGCGTACTCAGGATAAATTGCACAACAAATTGTATGGAGCAATTTCTCCTGTTACCCTTATGAAAATGCAAAATATAAAGCTAAAAAAAAATTTATTTGGGAAAAATTTGATTTTTTTAGTTCCACGGCTGTATGCTATAAGCTTCTGTGAAGCACCTGTGGGTTCAAGGTGCTCAATTCACATCTGGATAAGAAAAACAAATTCAAGCAGATTTTAACTGTTACAACAACCTTAATTTTGAGTACATCAGTGCCGAGAAATCTTTTTTTTAGTGCAAGGCTAGGTTTGGTTTGATTTTAGTGGTAGGTGCACAGTAAGAGCCATCATGATCAGTCTGATTATACAGGGTGGGCCATTTATATGGATACACCTAAATAAAATGGGAATGGTTGGTGATATTTAGATGTATCCATATAAACGGCCCACCCTGTAGTATAAAGTGGATTATTTGTAAAATTAAAAGGCACAGGTTTCTATCTAAGGTTTTGTCTCAAATGACACCATATTTGACTCAAGAAATATCATATGGCATTATTTTTCCTTGAAAGACTCTATGAAAGAACCCTGATGGCATCCACTGTAAATCAAAGGAGTCTTTTGGGAGCCAATGGTTTCCATCTTGTAAATCATGCAGGAATAAATATCGTACTTGTAATAATTGCATACAAAGCCGGGAGAGTAACTAAAAGATGATTTGTAAAAAAAAAAACGCCTCTCAGCTCATTAGTCAGACTCATTGCATGATCTGCTAACATCTATTAAAAACAAATGCAAGATTTTAACTAATACTAGTAAATTACTGGTATTTTATCATTTTCTTGTAGAAGGGTTCTTTTACTTGGTCCAGTCCATATACTAAATCAAAACTCGAATTAAATTGGATCGAATTAAATAGGACATGAAATTTTACAGGGAAATGATCATCCCCTTGACACCAGAAAACTGGCATTATAAAATTGCAAGATATGTTGTAAGTGGTATTTTTCATAATCTTTTGCAACTTCTTGGACTTTTTGAGCCAGCGAGCCTTAGCAAAGGGACTTTGCAGCAGGTTTACTATAAGGTTGGAGTCACACTAGAGAGGAATACGGACGAGTGGTATGCTATGTGTTTCCTTCGTGATGTGCATATTCTGGAACCTGGTGTTTACAAGTCTTTTGCTTTATTTAAGTAAACTTTATGTTTCTTCATACCTGAAGTTGTGAGGTATCCTTTAGTCCAGCATATGGTCATCTTGTCCACAAGCTCAGATGCCACAGACCCCGGTCGTTACCCTTCCCTAGTCAAGGTAGGTCCGGGTTACCCCTGTGGTCCAGTGGGTCCACATTTCCCGATCACCAGGAACGCATACGCCGTCGTCGTTATGGTTCGACGACATGTGAGCATTGGCTCGGTAAGCCACACTGCGTCCCCGATCATAACACGTTATATGTCCATTTTGCAAGGCTGCGATAAAATCATGCCATACGCATGCCATACGGATGCCATACGGATGTCACACAGATACTTAGATGCGAGGAAATCGCATCATCGCATTGCAAACGGATTACATACGGATCACTGTTCGGGGAACATTTGTACGACTCTCGGCCGTCAAAATCGAACCGATTTTTTTATACGTTAAGTTTGACTCCAGCCTAAAACTTATAATACTATAATGAGTGCCAAAAAACTGACAAACATCGTTGAAGGCACCTATCCTATAGCGAGAATTGCTGCATTCCTCCTGAAGCCACTCCACACATCTGTACACTATGGATTGGATGATGCAAATAAATATCATTACATTCTTCATCAATGTGTCGGCTTCTCTTTTTTGTGGTATAAAAATAATTCTGAAAGATGTTTGATTATGATGATATCAAACTTGCATACATTTTTTTTATCTAAGTGGTGAAAAAAAATTCTGAGATTTGCAAAAAAAAAGAACAAAAAAAAGTTTGTTTTGTGAGACATGTAACATTTTTATTTTTTGAGCTATGTGACAGCTTGCTTTTTTGCATGACGAGCCTACGGTTTAATTGATACCAATTTGTGTTGTGTGTTACAGTCTTGATTGCCATTTATTGCTTTATTGCCTTTTTTTTAGGGAGAATTGGTGATTGAAAAATGGCAATTCTACCATTTTATTTTTTTTTCTAATTTCAGCATTTATTGTATGGGTTATTTATTTTTTTTATTTTGATAGACCGGACTTTATGGATGCGGCAATATCAAATATGTTTATTTTCAACATTCAACATTTTTATATATTTTTTATATTTTTAAATATACTATACACTGCAATACCACAGTATTGCAGTGTTTAGTGAAAATCTCAGTCTCCTGATGAGGAGGGTATCCATCAGACGAGTGCTATCCGATATTTTATTGCATAGCACTCAGACCAATGTTATTGGTCTGAGTTCTATTTTTTTTTCTTGTGCCAAATCAGCATGAAAAAAATTGCAGCATGTTGTGAGTTGCTGCGCAAATCGGATCGCACTCACCCATGCAAGTCTATGGGTGAGTGAAAATTATTTTACTACACTTAGATGAAATTCTAGTGCGGTCAAATTTCCGCAGACTCACACAATGGAGAAGATAGAGAAATCTTGCTCTCCATCTTCACCTCATTTGTGCTATAATTCTCTCATCCGAGAGAAACGTATCACACTAAGCTGCCACTCGGGCTAGAGTTTGATCCTAGAGTTATCTACATAGTTGATCCGATTTTTTCACATGAGAGAACCTACGCTCGTGTGACCCTGGACTTTAACTAAGCTTCAGAGGAGTACCTAGATATCAGCAATAGGGTTTTCAGCAGGCCCCCAGCTGCCGTGGAACCCATCAATGCCTTGCAATCACATCACGGTGGGCCAATGGGAGCCAGTGCATGCGAGCATCGGTGCACATTCCATTCACCTGTTCGGGGCAACAAGTGATGCACCAAACAGTCTAGCAAATAATGAGTTTCCATTTTCCTAAATGTTGAATAGAAACGATGATGCAGCACTGGGTACTTGCTGAGCCAACTTTACCTAGTAAGTGTCTTTAAAAGTAAGCCAACCAAGAGCTGGTGTAAAGTTAGATAGATAGTGTGGCAGATTTATAATCCTGTATAAACCTTCACCGTAAATGTAGCACATCAAGTCTAAATTTACAGTGTCAGTTTGTCTGAATATTTACATCTCTTCATTACCAATTAAAGTATACCAGCAATTAATCACTTTGTGACAAAATACCTGGTTTGTCATTGTAGATGCCCATGAGCTTTCAGTGGGTGTAGGTTCCCAAAAATGTCTGGAGAATGCTTGCCTTTTGAGCCTTAAAAACTGATTTGTAGCTTCCTCTGCAAAAAATGAAGCACCTAGAATACCTGTATATTAAAAAGATACAGTATATGCTGTTCAGTTGAATTTCAGAGTTTTATGTATACAAAAACAAAACAAAAAAAAATCCAACCTGTTATTAGGCGGGTTCCCCATGAAATACAGTTCAGGAGCCTCATAGTGGTCATCTAATTCTAATCATATTATTGTACATAATAAATCAGTCTCATAAACTTGGAATTGTATATACAGTAGTCAATATTAGAAAAAGATAACTTAGTGGACACTTATATGTTTATAAATGAGGACGTAATCAAGACTGAACAACATATATATGTGTTTAGTGTTGGTGTTTTATTCTATTATTTCTCTCTATATATAAGACTCTAGATATGTATAGTGTGATTTACCTTAAAGGGATTTTCCACTATTCACAGGTATCATTTACCTGGAACAGAAGTGGATATGCTATAGGGTCCGTTCAGGTAAAGGAGACCACTTCTACCTCCACAGCTGCAAGCAGCTTCTGTCACGGACACATAAAGGGTCCATATAGAGTTCTTGCTCAGGGTCAGGGACCCTCTTCGCCTTTATCTGGATGATATGTGCTAATGTTAGATACGATTTTCTGGGCATCTTCATTATCATTAGTATGGGTACTCGAATCCTTGTTTACAAAGCACTAAAGTGTCTATGAAGAGGAATTGTAGCGTGGAGCTGCGGTTGACTGGTCAATGTTCCCATACAATGATATGAGAGAGATGGAGCGAGGACAACTTCATAAAATTCCTGACAACCCTTCATACTCCCATGACTGGACAGTAGTGGTGGTCCCAGAAATCTAACTTTGATATAAAAATCGATTTTCCTACTAAAAATATTTATTACCAAAATTATAATTTATGCATTTTGTAGTCTCAACTGGTAGATGTGAATAACCTCTATGTCCCCTTCTTACATTACCGTTTGCTATGTCCCTAATTTTGACATAATACACTAACACTTAATGCATAAGATATTCATTAAAACATTTAACCATTCATATATACCTATATATTCACTATTGTTCATTTAATGTATTAACATTTTCTTACCTTGTATCAAAAGGGTGATTTGTAGAAGAATTATCACACGACCCATCGCAAATCAAGTGAGTGTATTGTAGCTAAAAATTTCTCTGTAAAAATTAGTAAGACATAAATTAGTTTCTACCTCTCTGTCACTCACTTTTTCTGACCTTTGAGCCTGCAGACTGTTTATCTACTGATTAACATGGGTCTAGATTCTTGTACAATGAAACTGCCAAGCCTAGTTTGTACTTTACACCTTAGATTACTAGGATGACAGGCTGGAAAACAAGAAAGATACTATTAAATACTAAATAATTACATATTTTCATGTTATATCTGAAATCTTTTTCATTTTTTATATTAGACACAATCGAATAATCACCCCATACGACTACATCTGTAAGGTATTTGTTTGTTCTTACCATGTATCTCTCCACTCTCCCAAAAACAGATTGATAGGTTAATTTATTTTCCATGAAACTGTACAAAGTGTGTCTAAGATAGGGAAAGTGCTGACAGGCACTGATGATTAAAGATCATCTTGGTACAGAGTTACAGAATATGTTGGTGCTATACAAACAACGAGTTGTAAATAACTATAATATGTTTATAGGTGTGTGTTTCCATGATGATTTACAGCTTTTTCTATTAGGACATGTCTCATTGGCATGCCCCTTGGATCATTGGTGTTAGGGTATGTACCCATTTGCGAGAAAAAAAAAGGTCCGACTACCGGACCGAAAAAACAGCTATGCGAGTGTCATGCGAGTGTAAGCAATTTCCGTGTGATTTTGCAATGGAACATCATAGGACATGCGTATGCAATCCATGAGCAATGCGATTTTAACATGAGCTTTTACATACAGCAGTTCTCTC
>VIAB01054255.1:2468-13409 GCA_009801035.1 Oophaga pumilio | reverse complement strand
CACCCTGCAGACTGTAAGACTTGAGGGTCCTCTCCTGTCTCCTTTCCAATCACCCTGCAGTGAGTGTCCTCTGCTGTCTGTATTTTCTATGTCACCTCCTTACATGTGCAGCCCCGGTAATCACTGGTGCCTTACTACCATGTCCCATCACTGACATCGACCACCAGTGAAGGGCGCTGCAGGCTCCTTCCATTCATGTCTTATGGATGTGCTATAAATGTCTGTTGTGAGACCAGCTCTCATAGTGGCAGATGGTTCTGCATCCAGAACTTTCCTTTACATCTTCAGTAAGTTGCTGCTGCTGAATTTTCGTGAAAGGGACGTCCTGCCCCAGTGATTGTGTTCTGTAATCTGCCGCCCGATCATCTGGCAGCTGCCGTCTTTTGACTCTCATACGGATACCTCGTTGTGCAGAATATCCACCATCCTCTTGCTGTGTCTCACGTGTAGGTATACTTTCTATGATGGACCTCCCTTTGCAACAGGCCTTCCGCACTATGGGCACATTCTGGCGGGCACGATTAAGGACATTGTCACAAGGTTTGCTCACCAGAGTGGCTTTCATGTGGAGAGAAGGTTCGGATGGGACTGTCATGGATTACCAGTGGTGAGTTGCAGCATCGTTACTGTGGTGGTGAATGATAACTGGGGACAGTAGTAATGATTGCGGTGATGGTGGTAATGGTGATGACTGTGGAGATTGATGGCGGTGGTGATGTCAGTGACTAGTGATGGCGGTGATGATGACTATAGTGATAACAGTGGGGATGTCGATGACTGTAGTGATGGCGGTGGTGACGTTGATGCTGGCGGTTTGTGACGAAAGCAGGTGTTGTATGTCGTACCCCTAGGCATGGGCCTCTTTACCGCTGCAGACCTGGTGCAGAATGCCACGTTTTCATGGCAGGAGAAGACGCTTCATTGTAACAACCGGTCTCTTCTTCTGCAGGAGTACGAGATTGACAAGACGCTGGGTATCAAAGGTCCAGAGGACGTTGCCAAGATGGGGATAGCTGAATACAACAAGCAGTGTCGTGGAATAGTCATGAGATACTCGCAAGACTGGGAGGTATGGTGGTCATTCTCTGACCTGCTGGGAGGTATGGGGGTGAGTGGCTTGCTCTTAGCTGCTAGAGTGGGTGGGGGGCTTGCCTGCACCCCCCAGAGGGTATTGGGTTGGGCACTCTGATCGGCTGGCCGGTATGAGCGGCACTCTCTGATGCGCTGTGGAGTTACGGGGGCATGCTCTGACTTGCTGGGACGTATGGGGGTGAGGAGCTTGCTCTGAGCTGCTCGAGTGGGTGGGGGACTTGCCCTCTGCCTGCTGGCAGGTATTGAGGGGGCAAATCTGATCCGCGGGCGGGAACGGGAGGCACACTCGGATGCGCTGTGGGGTTACGGGAGCATGTTCTGACCTGCTGGGAGGTATGGCGGTGTTATGGAGTGACCTGGTTGGATTAGTGATATTTTAACCTCTGGTGTCAGCACTGGGCAAATAGTGTCGTCTGGAATAGCCAAGGAGTCGATACACAGGAACAGCAATGTAGTTTGAAGGAATAGGCAGGAATCGTAGTCAAGGGAGCCAGAGGTCGTTTACCAGGAGCAGCAGTTTTTCTTTTTTAATAAATTTGCAAAAATTTCTACATTTCTTTTTTTTTTTCAGTCAAGATGAGGTGCAGAGTACACATTAATGAGAAAAAATGATTTTTTTTTTTTTAATTTACCAAATGGCTGCAATGAAACAGAGTGAAAAATATAAAGTGGTCTTAAAACTTTCCGTACTCACTGTAGGTACAAGTATTTGGATAAGCAAGGAACTGTCCAGTGAGCTGAATTGCTCAGAAGAAAGAGCTGCCGACTGGTGCACAGGAGCTGTGGGTTCGATTCTTTACAGTACTCCCTTCTTCCAGGATGGCCTCTGGACATCTCAGGTGCTGGCTGCTCTGGATGTCTCAGGTGAAAAGCTCTTGTAAGCCTGGGTGCATGGACGTTGCTCTTTAGCTCACATGAATTATCTTCTGGTCCATAACTTCTCCATTGTACCAAATATTGTAATCTTCCTCTAAATTTTCCAGAGTACAGAATTTCATGCACAATATTCTCTTCTTCACCATGGACTTTTTCAGGTGGAGGAGGTGGCTGAGTTCTTCCTGGAAAAGGGTTCTCCTTGAATATCTTGAGCAAGGACACATGAAACACAGGGTGTATTTTCAATTAGCTAGGAAGTTTTAAACGGAAAGCAACTGGGTTAATTTCTGCAAAGATTTGAAAAGGTCCTATGAATTTTTGACCTAATTTAGAAGACTATACATTTGTCTTCAGATTTTTGGTAGAAAGCTAAACCTTGTCACCGACCTGAAAGGTAGGAGGGGCTTTGCGACGTTTATCTTCTGTTTCTTTATAATTATCTTGGGCGTTTTGTAACATCTCAGTTAGTTCTTTTTGAGCTTTCTGCAACTCAGTAAGTCTGTAACAGCAGGAACTGAGGTATTGAATGGAAGATTAGGAATAAATACCGGATTCAAGCCATCGTTAGCAAAAAATGGGCTTTGGGATGTAGAACTGTGTTCGGAGTTATTATATGCAAATTCTGCTGTTGGTAGATAATCCACCCAGTCATCCTGTAGGTAAGAAATAAAACAGCACAGGTATTGTTCAAGGGTTTGATTAGTTCTTTCAGTCTGGCCATTGGATTGTGCATGGAAGGCAGTAGATAAATTGACAGTAACTCCAAAAGCTGTACAGAAGCTTTTTCAAAATCTTGTTGTAAACTGAACACCTCCATCAGAGACGACATTGTCAGGAATTCCATGCAGTCTGAATACCTCTTTGTCCACTAATTCTGTGGCTTGTTCAGCGGTAGGAATTCCTTTAGTTGGAATAAAATGGGCCAGCTTTGTGAGCTAATCCACCACAAGGATAACAGTAATTTCTTATGAAGGAGGAAGAGCCACGATAAAATCCATTGAGATTGATCTCCAAGGCCTAGTTGGAACTAAAGGAGGTTGAAGAAGTCCTAGAGGAGAAGAGCGTGGTGTCTTGTTCCGTGCACATGTTAACCAGGAAGAAACATATTTTCTCACATTCTTCCTACAATTAGGCCACAAAAAAGAACAAAGACTCCAGGGTGTCCTACAAGTTTAGAATCATGGATACGTTTGAGGACTTCAAGTAGAGCAGATTCGAGGACATATATTTGGTGGTTCTGCATCCAAAATCCCTCCTTTAAAGGAAAGATCAATGTATTTAGAAGGATGGTTTAGAAAGAAGTCAATTTTGGTATCCATCTTTAATTTTCATCAAAAATTCTTTGGAGTCCAGTATTCCCCAAAAATATTTTTGGACGTAGAAAGGTACGTTCAGTGCTAGACCTCTCCTGTGGTCCAGGTTCCAGAAAAATCCTGGACAGAGCATCAGCCTTGTCATTTCTTGAACCAGGCCAATAAGAAATTATAAAATTAAACCTTGAGAAAAATAAGGCCCAACGTGCTTGTCTTGCAGACAACCTTTTAGCTGTACAGAAAAATTCTAAATTTTTGTGGTCAGTAAGAACAGTCACCGGATGATTGGCCCCTTCCAAAAGATGTCTCCATTCTGAGAAGGCAACTTTAATGGCTAGCAGTTCTTTATTTCCAATGTCATAGTTCTTTTCTGCAGCTGACATGGTATGAGAAAGAAATGCTCATGGATGAAGCTACGTTTTGTCTCCAACTCTCTGTGATAAAACGGCTCCCACCGCAGAGTCTGAGGCGTCTACTTCAACAACAAACGGCAGTTCAGGGTTTGGATGAACAAGTAATGATGCGGAAGTAAAAAGTGTCTTTAGTTTGTCAAACGCCATTTGTGCCTCTGGAGACCAAAAAAACACTCTGGTTTTCTTTGTGAGTGAAGTAATTGTTAAAATTATTTTTAAAAAGTTTTTAATGAATCTTCTATAGAAATTTGCAAAACCTATAAAGTGCTGAACGTCTTTTAAATATCTTGGGGTAGGCCCATCAACTACTGCTCTGAGCTTACTGGGATCCATGCTCAGACATTCTGGGGAGTTGATATATCCCAGAAATTGAGTTCTGGATTGTTCTATTTCACATTTTTCGAGTTTAATATAGAGATGGTTTTCTAGTAGATGTTCCAGAACTAACTGGATATGTTTGCGATGCTCCTCCAGGGTATCTGAAAATATAAGAATGTCATCAAGATGAACAACAACAAATTGATCCAAAGAATCTCGAAAAACATCATTGATGAAGAGCTGAAAGGTTGCAGGTGTGTTAAGACTGAAAGGCATAACCAGGTATTCAAAATGTCCATATCGAGTTCGAAAGGCTGTCTTCCTCTCAGCTCCCGGGCTGATTCGTATGAGGTTATAAGCCCCTCTTAGATGGAGTTTGGTAAAAAGTCTGGCAGAACGCAGTCTTTTCCAGGAACTCGGGGATTAAGGGGAGTGGATAGCGATTCTTAATGGTAATTTTATTGATTTTCTCTATAATCAATACCTGGCCGCAGGGTTGAGTCCTTCTTTTCTACAAAAAATAAGGCGCTCCTGCTGGCAAAGAAGAAGGTTGAATAAAGCCTTTCTCTAAATTTTTGTCTAGATATTCCTTTATTACTTTTAATTCTGGCTCAGAAAGATTGTAAATTCACCCAAACGGAATGGACCCTCCAGGAAGTAATTCAATGGGACAGTCGTAAGGACGATGAGGAGGCAGTTGATTGGCTTTCTTCTTACTGCAGACCTCACTGAACTGCTGGTACTGAGGTGGTAGTCTATCAATCTGATGAGAAATCTCAGAAAATTGAATTTGATTGGATGCAGATCCATTAGCATGGCAATTGTTCTCACAGTACTCGGAGGGAAAGGTAATGGTCCTCGATGCCCAGTTGATAGATGGGTTATGAATTGAAAACCAGGTAATTCCTAGAATAACTGGAAAACTAAGATGAAAACTAACCGCTTCATGATGATTTGGCGCCATACAGATTTCCAGTTCAATTGTCTCGTGAGTAACAGGTCCAGACGATAAAGGTGATCCATCCACCGTTTTCATATCGATGGGCATGGATTTAGTCCTACTTGCAATGTTATTGTCAAGTGTGAATTGTAAGTCCATGAAATTCCCTCCTGTTCCAGAATCTAACATGGCAGAGCATTGTATTTTTGGCTCCCAATTATGACTTGTATGGGAACGACAAAATGGGATGATGGTGATTGCTCTTTGCCTTTGCCATCTTGCATTATGGACGAGATGGTCTGCAGAACTGGGTCTGGCCGTTCAGAGGTCTAAATCTTTTTCAGCTCTGGCATTTGTGAAGGCTATGGTCCTTTTTATTAGGACAGTTGATGGCATAATGTCCAGTGCCCCCACAATAAAGACGTAGATTCTCTGTATGCCGCCATTCCTTCTCTATTGCATAGAGAGGTTTACGGATTACATCGATTTGCATAGGTTCAGGAACAGTTTCCTTTTCCTGTTGGTATTTTTAATGCTGATTGAGTAAAGTAGCAGTTAGGGGTGTTTCCAAAAACTCGCAGCCTTTCCTTTCTTCATTCAATGAGTCTCTGATCAATTTGGATGCATAGCTGAATAAAGTCCTCCAAATTATCAGGGGTCTCAACCCTTGCAAGTTCATCTTTGATTAGCTCGGATAATCGTCGGCGAAAATGACTCCTCTGGGCAACCAAATTCCTTGTGGTGTCTGCCACCCAGCGGCGGAGTTCGGAGGTATATTCAGCTACAGAGCGCCGCCCTTGACGTAGGTTATGCAATTTGGTTTCAGCTGTAGCACAACGATTTGGGTCATCAAACACTTGGTCCATAGCAGTGATGAAAGTTATTTAGGAGGACAGAGTTCTTCTCCACATAAGGTGAGGCCCATGCAAGAGCCTCATCAGTCAGGAGATTAATGATAGACAGAACCCTTTTCCTGTCACTGGTAAACGGAGAAGGATGCATCTGGAACTAGATATGGCATTGATTTAGGAATCCACGGTAGTGATAACGATCCCCGCTGAACTTTGCGGGCAGCGGCATGCATGCATTTGATTCCGGGTCAGAGTAGAGCAATTCCAGAAGTTGCCTCTGCAACTCAGTTTCCTTTTGCTGACCCAACACCTTTGTCTGTTTTGCCAAGTACTTAAAGGGGTTGGATACGGCTTTAAAGAAGGCCATTTAATTTTATTACAACAATTAAATGATTTCAGAAAACAGGAAATATTGTGATATTGTGTACACTTTTGCATAATATCAATCACAAAGGTTAAGTATTTACACTGCACACTACACAGAAAGAAAAACTTCACCAGGAATAGCAACATCATCTGTCTGGAAACATCAACCGTGAGAAGCAGAACGAAGACAGAAATTCCTGGGATCCACACCGTGGACCCACACGGGCATCCCCTCCAGTCCACAGGTTAACAGGCTTCTGTCTAGGCTGAAATCTTCACCAGCTTATGTATTGTTTAGAAAAAACAATGCTTGCGCAACCAAGTGTTGCACAAATTCTTTTTGTCCAATATAATATCTCTCTTCCGAGTGGCCAGCTCTTCAGATGTCAATCTACACCGGACAAATACGTAATCTGATATGACATGCCAAAAACTCTCCTGGTACCGAATATTCTACCATACTATTTCTCACCAAACATCAATAGCGAAACTATGCATCAATTATAAACATACACTTTCCCACTCAAGAATATAAATATACAACGTTCTCACCAGTGATAAAAGAACTATGTGATAATTGGGTGAATATTATAAACATGCACATTCTCATTAAATATTGTTGGAGTTATTCAGTCCCCAGGTGTTAGGAAAATTACATAAAATGCAAGGCTGATATGAGCGGAACTGTTACTGTTTAATATCTTAAAGGGGTCTTTAAAGACAGGCTACCGATATGGGTTCCCGGTGGTCATGAATATCTTGGCACTAGAGTCTGCAACTTTAGAAAATATTTCTTGGTATGTGGTGCCAAAATTCTGAAGTTCAGTAACTTGTTGCCTCAGTTGTGCTGCAACGGACTCCATATTGTGGGCATGATTATTCTGTTACGGACTGACCTGGTTGGGGTAGTGATATTGCAAACACTAGGGGCAGCACAGGAGCTGCTAGGTTCAAATCCTGACTGAGTGTGGGGCTTGCTCTGAGCTGCTAAGGTGGGTGGGGGGCATGCTCTGATCCGCTGGGGGGGTGTGGTCCACGTTCTGACCTGGAAGGGACAGTAGTGGGTCACTGGGACAGACCTGACTGGATGGACAGGTTGGTGTAGCTGAAGGTTTGCTCCTGTACAACCTCCACACTATGACCTGCTTGGTGGTGTGGGGGTTACTGGAGTGGACAGGGGCTTGCATGCACTTGCTGGCGGTTATGGGGACATGGTACATTAGTGGGTCAGTGAGACAGACATGACTGGATGGACAGGTCGGTGTAGATGAAGGTTTACTCCTGTATAACTTCCACACTCCCCCATACTCGTGTGTTCTGCCCCAAGGATCAGCACTCTACATTACACATTTTGTGGCCTTTTCTTCCTCCAGGTGAGTGTGACGAGGCTGGGCCGATGGATCGACTTCAAGAACGACTACAAGACCCTGTACCCCTGGTTCATGGAGACTGTGTGGTAGGTCCGTGGTGGTCTTCAGGCCTCCTCATTTGTGGGGCTCCATTACAAAGTAATGTGTGGGTATGTGCCTCTGCTGCCATCTGACTGCAGTCGGACGGTCCCAGATTAATCACGGTCACCTGAGACGTAAAATACCCAAGAGGTGAGGAGCAGTAATGGCCTCGGGGACACCATTTGTGGAGTGGCCCAGTGACCACCCACCTCCTCACTCTGACCTCATGGTTTGTTTATGACTCGCTTTCCTACATGTGATTTGACGCTCCACAGTGCAGCCCCTCAGGTCTATGCTGTGGCTCCACGATGTGGCCCCTCGGGTCTCTGCTGTAGCTCCACGGTGCGGCCCCTCGTGTCTCTGCTGTGGCTATACTGTGCGGCCCCTCGGGTCTCTGCTATAGCTCCAGAGTGCGGCCCCTCGGGTCTCTGCTGTGGCTCCAGGGTGCGGCCCCTCTGGTCTCTGCTGTGGCTCCAGGGTGCTGCCCCTCGGGTCTCTGCTGTGGCTCCAGGGTGCGGCCCCTCGGGTCTCTGCTGTGGCTCCAAGGTGCGGCCCCTCAGGTTTCTGTTGTGGCTCCACTGTGCGGCCCCTCGGGTCTCTGCTGTGGCTCCACGGTGCGGCCCCTCGGGTCTCTGCTGTGGCTCCACGGTGCGGCCGCTGGGGTCTCTGCTGTGGCTCCACAGGGCCGCACATTTTGAGTCACCCACCCCCAGGCGTCTTCTGTGGCTCCACATCAGGATTGGCCCTTTTCTCTGGACCACATCTCTATGAAGAACGATGATTCTTTTTGCAGATATCCTTTTTCTGCACTTGTTTCCCAGTTATTTGTTGAAAACTCCCGTGTCCTGAGTGCAGGATCTGCAGTGATTTGATGAGAATTAAGGGCTAATTCACACAATTGTATCATGACCCTATTATTTTACCATGTTACAGCCACGAACCTCGTCCTGACATAGACTGAGGCTGGAACACTGGTAACGCAATATGGCCGCTCCATGTATGTACTTAAATCCTCCACCGAGCCTACACTTGTGAGCGTGTCTCCTTGTCCCGCCCCTCCACTTTCCGGCCCTGCGGGGCGCCTGTTGCCCACGGGTCTATGTGACAGATACGGTGTTGCAGACAGGACATGAGTTGGGGCTGGATCTGTTTCCCATTTTTCTGGGTTCCTGTTCTTCCCGCAGTGATTTCCCCAGTAGATGCATTGGGCACGTTGGTGTTATATTTTGGCTCCGTGGCTTTGGTCATTCTGATTCCACGTCTGAGGTGTAGATAAAAGCATCAGGTGAAGCTGCTCAGCAGGAGCTCAAACGCTAGGCGTTGGTGCGCTGATGACTTCTCTCCCGCACAGGTGGGTGTTCAAGCAGCTGTACGATAAAGGTCTGGTGTACCGAGGAGTGAAGGTGATGCCCTTCTCCACTGCCTGCAACACGCCATTATCCAACTTCGAGTCCCACCAGAATTACAAGGTATTTTCCGTGTTCTTGTGGGGTGATTGCTCATGGCTGTTGCTGGATGACACCGCTTCTGTTCTCAGGATGTACAAGATCCGTCCATTATCGTCACCTTCCCCTTACTGGAAGACTTGTGCGTGTCGCTCGTGGCCTGGACCACCACCCCATGGACCCTGCCTAGCAATATGGCTCTGTGTGTTAACCCAGAGCTGATGTATGTGAAGCTGAGAGGTGAGTGGTTCCTACCGCCTGAGGGGCCCGGGGTCCTGACGCCTGAGGGGGCCCGCCCATTGGACACAGCCCAGTGATGAGGTTTTCTGTCTTCACAGATAAGTCCAGTGGCAACGTGTATATATTGATGGAGGCCCGGGTGTCCGCCCTCTACAAGACAGAAGCAGAATACGACATCCTGGACAGGTTCAGTCCTAGCCTCTTACTCTTCCTGTAGTTCATCCTTTATTCCTCCTGTCACGGTCATGTATGTCAGATCTATGGTCACGTGGCCTTCACCTCTGATCCTGGGATCAAAGCTTTCCAGGATCATTAAGTACTGAAACTTCAGATGGCTGAGAAGCCGGACAGCGATTAATGCCAAACTAAACCACCAAATCCTGACCGCTTTTACCCTGAGATCCGAGCACCAGGAGAATAGCGAGATCGACCATTGTGTCTGCACCATTAATAACCACACAATCCCCTCCTGTGATGTATCTGTATGATGCACGTGTCCAGTGAGACCTCCTGTGATGTATCTGTATGATGCACGTGTCCGGTGAGACTCCCTGTGATGTATCTGTATGATGTACGTGTCCGGTGAGACCCCCTGTGATGTATCTGTATGATGCACGTGTCCGGTCCTCAGATCTGCTATGATTGGGGGAGGGGTGTGGATGGTGGTCCTCAGATCTGCTCTGTTTGGGGGAGGAGTGTGGATGGTGGTCCTGAGATCTGCCATTATTGGGGGAGGGGTGTTGATGGTTTGTCATTTGCCGCGCTCGGCTCTTCTGTATGATCCTTTTGATCTGTATTTCTGTCTCTAGGTTTCCGGGCCTCGCCCTTAAAGGGAAGCGCTATCAGCCATTGTTTGACTATTTTGCAAAGGTAAGAATGAAATTTTCCTTGTGACGATTTCTCTTTGATGGTCCAAGTCTGATCGTCTGTGTGTCCCCTCAGAGGCATTTGTGCGGCTGCATTGTGTCCGTGAAGCTCAAAGGCATGTAAGACATGAGCCGCTGGGAGGCCGTCACTGTCCCAGAACTCATTCTGTGCAGTCAGCCATCATGTCTTTGTGTACAAACTCTGTGGCTCACCCCTCCAGCTGGATCTGCGGGTGGCCGAGCAACTCCTGCCGTCTTGTAGGGCTGAATCCCGGCCACTAGTCCTTAGCTGTAAAAACTGGAGAATAAACTGCCATATCTTCTCCGTAATCTGAAGGTGTTGCATGAAGAAATGGAACATTTGCATAGAGAAGTGAGGTGTGGTGGTCTCCTGTGTATGGAGATTGCTGGTGGAAATGCTGTGGTCCTTAGGAGTGATGTCAGGTGGTCTCTCATAAGTAGAGCTGCTGGTTGTGGTCTCTAGGATTGATGTTGAGGGGCCTTATACATGAAAATACTGGCGGAGTCGTAATGGTGGACTTTGTGACACTCACCTTGTCATCCTTCTTTCCAGGCTGCAGACAGTGGAGCGTTCACTGTTGTGTTTGACAACTACGTGAAGTCAGAAGATGGCACCGGGGTGGTCCACCAGGCCCCGTACTTTGGAGCGGTAAGTGCCATGAGAATGGAGACACACACACAGACCCCTGTATCTTATTATATGCTATTGATCACACACTACATATACACACACTATATACATACAGGGT
>VIAB01054251.1:0-11234 GCA_009801035.1 Oophaga pumilio | reverse complement strand
GGGGAGGGGGAGAAGCTGTATAGAAAACTTGAGGGGGGAAAGATGTATGGAGTACCTGGGGAGGGGGGCTCTGTATGGAGAACACGCTCCTTAAAGTGGTCTTTTCAAGCTGGAACACTATTACTTATCCGCAGGTGGTGGGATCTCCAGCGTTTCTGAAAACTGGAGCAGAGGTCGATCATCTGGACTACCACTCCATTCATTCTTAATGGGAGTGCTGGCGATTACCGAGCGCAAGACTCTGCTGATCTTTTGCATTTCCATTAGAATGAATGGAGCAGTAGTGCGGATGCCTCTGCTCCATTCAACTGGGGCTCTTCAGATCCTGAGTTCTCAAGGTTAGTGGGAACCTTGGCGATTGGACCCCCCAATGATCTAATCGAGCATCAGTGATTAGAGGTGACATCATCAAGGTTACTGCAGGTCGCTGAGGCTGCATTCCCAGCCAGGCTGAACTGCGGTTACCTCAGTGAGATCCCCACTACCACAGTGAAAAAGTCTCACGGTCTCGCAGAGACGAGTTCACCAGTTCAACAGTTCAAATTCACCACAGTGCAATTCTCTCAGTGAACTGCAGTGACCTCGCCACTGCACCGTGAGACATTCTCACTGTGCTGGCGGGGATCTCACCGAGGTCACTGCAGTTCAGCCCGGCTGGGAACGCAGCCTCAGTGACCTACAGTAAACTCGATGACGTCACCACTAATCAATGATGCAGCAGCTCATTCACCAGTGGTTCTCAGCCTGGATGGTCTCATCTTAGCACTGTCCAGGTGGAAAACTGCTTTTCCCCAGACATGAATTATGGTGTGGGACAGAATGATGGACAGGTGAGGGAAATAGTTGTTGTTTATTTTTATTTTATTACAGGAGATGAAGGATTCAGTGGAATTAGGCATAACAAACTGTGTTTGTTATTTTTAAGTAAAAGTGTTTTGTTTTACTTCAAATAAAAGACTTTAAGTCTGGGTGGCTGTTGACTGCTATTTTTAGGCTGGGGGGGCTATATCCATGGTCCCTTACCAGCCTAAGAATACCAGCCACCAGCTGTCTACTTTAGCTTGGCTGGTTGTCAAATATGGAGGGGACCCCACGCCATTTTTTTATTATTTATTTAAATAATGCAAAAATACGGCATGGGAACCCCTCTATTGTTGATATCTAGCCTTGCTGAAGCTGACGGCTGAGGGTTTTGCATGGTTGGTTATCAAAAATACAGGGGAACTTATGCCATTTTTTTTTAAATTATTTATTTACAGCTCAGGCGCCAACTGATGAATACTCCCATCAGCCGCTCCTGCTCTCACTGTTATTAGCGGCAGCAGGTGTCGGCTGATGGGAACAGTAGTCCCATCAGCTGATACCAGTGACAGAAGGCAGACTTTATACCTTCGATCACAGCTGCACGCACACGCTGTCTTTTGACAGTATGAGAACTGCGGCTGTCTGACCGGCGGTGATGATTTCACCACCAATCAGAAGCGGTGTTTGCCACTATTTCATGCACATGACAGCTTGGCAAACACTGGATATTCGGGCACACCATTCAAGTAAATGGGGTCCGGGTTCGGGTCTGGGTACTGTTCTGTTACCCGAACCTGAACTTTTTGTTCGCCCATATCTATTCAGGACACAGTATCGTTATTTTCTCCCTAAGTAACTTTTTTGTTCTTTTTGTCGTCTTTTCCAACATCTTTTACCACCAATTTTTGTTTATTTTTTTTTATAAATGGACCAGTCACTTTTTTAGCCTCTTCATGTCTTAGGAAACCTGAAATGGTTAAAAAAATCTCAAAACACTAAACACTAAACATATGAACAGCGAGTCGTTTTTACAGTGCAGTGCATGAGTTCATTCTTTTTAGCATATATTTCGCACTTTTTCAGGTAAGTTACAGAGCAGATTGGCAAAAAAAACGCTGTGCGCACATACCCTTAGCCTGACTGATCAATAGGGGGTGTGACTACTTAGAGTGCCTAGGGTAGCATGAAAGCCAAATACAGCCCTGTCTAAGGTAACGTTTCTTATTGCGGAGAGTGACAAGCCAAGCCTGGCTTGTAAGGGTGATAAGAATTATAAGTCATGCATGCTCCTCTGGGAAATTATTTAATTTCTTATACTGTATATACTCGTGTATAAGCCGAGTTATTCAGCATTTTTTTTGTGCTGAAAATGCCCCCCCTCGGCTTATACATGAGTCAATTGTCCCAGAAAGACGTCGGGGGAGCGGCGGAGCAGCGGGTCATAGAGGCAGGAGTTGGTTGCTGTGGCTAAAGCCTGTGCAACTGCTAAAGAGAAATGAATATTCATTTCTCTGTAATAGTGCACAGTGACAGCCGCAGCTGCCGGCTTCTAGCACACATCTTAGTTACCTTCATGCGTGCACTTGCTGCATCTCGTTTGTTCCGGCACCAGCAGCTCTTCCAGCCAAGCGATCACGTGACCCCGCTCATTAAGGTAATGAATATTCATGCCTCTCCACTCCCATAGGCGTAGAGTGAATATTCATTACCTTAATGAGCGGGGCCACGTGATCGCTCGGCAGGAAGAGCTGCTGGTGCCGGAACGAGATGCAGCGAGGGCGCGCAGACAAGGTTAGTAAGTAGGATTTTTTTTTGTTTTTTGTTTTAATAGGAACTGTGCTTACCAGGATAAGGGATAAAGAGGCGTACATACAAGGATAGGGGATAAGGAGGCATGCATGGATAGGGGATAAGTAGCCATGCATACAAGGACAGCGATGGGGGAGCCATGCATACAAGAACAGGGACCAGGAAGCCATGCATACAAGGACAGTGATGGCGGGGCCATGCATACCAGGACAGGGATGAGGGGACAATGCATACCTGGCTTATACTCGAATCAATAAGTTTACCCAGTTCTTCGTGGCAAAATGAGGTGCCTCGGCTTATACTCTGGTCGAATTATACTCAAGCATACTGTATATGTCTCCTTACTCTGACATGCCCGACCTGGCTTGTCACTCTCCACAAGGAGTAACCTTATCCCTTATACCCCAGTTCTGCTTACTTAAAACAGACAATATATTGTAGATTTCAAATATACTCCTCAATTTTGAAATTGCAAGACCAAGAAGAAAATGTTGTAGAGCTATGGAAATCATAGGATTAGTAGACATGTTAATGATTTGCAAATGATGATGAAAAACATAGAATCAAAACTTTCAAGACATCTCAATTTTTTTCAGTATTGAGTATCAGTGCTATGCTCAGAAATATCTGCACTTAAACACCTCGACATGCTATTAATGAGGTTAATAATGGTTGTCTGGTTAAAGTTCTGTCACGCTGAATGCACGCAAGTACACAAATCATAAAGATGTCCCAGATATGCTTGATGGGAGATCAGTCCGCTGACACTCCAGGCCATGGTAGCTTTTTAAACCATGTAGGCTGCTAACAATAGCATTAGATATGAGTCTTGGTATTATCATGTTGAAAAACAACTCATGGGACACTTTGGAGAAACAGGCCTCACCACTAGTTCCACGACCAAATCAATGTTAGTGTATCTGGAATGAAGACTGGAGTGATCGAGTTACCGTATATTATGCCACCCCACACCATATTCAAAAGAGTAAGACCGGTGTGACTTTCCCTCATGGTGTTGCCCACATGGTCTCGTTAGACTGGAAGAATGGTGCATAACGATACATTCTTTATTGCAAATTTCAATAAATGTCACATACCAAGCCTAAAGCATCAAACAAACCTACACAAACCATCAGACATAGTAGAAGGCTATCATGGTGCAGAGCAAGATGGCAATGGAGGCTGGAGTGGAGATCTATCTTCTTCAGGAATTAGTCTCGCTTTTGTCTTGGATGCAATTATAGCCAGAAAACCATGTGGGCAATGCCATGAGGCTTTCACAAGGAATGTGAAAGTGTCTCAGTAGCCATTTTTCAACACACCAGGCCGCATATTGCTCGTGCAGCCTGGTGCATATTGCTCGTGCCGCTCGAGCAGCCTGCATTGCCTAAACATGCTACCGTGGCCTGCAGCATCTTCGGGCTTGTCTCCCATTGAGCAAATCTGGGATGTTACTGTTCAGCAATTTCAAAGACAACTGTCAGCAGCAGCTCTTGATGATTTGCCTGGCCAATTCCATTCAGTTTATCTAAAAAGGTGTCCAAAAGTCAGTGGACAATGGCACTTTGTTACAATATATAATTCAAGAGCTCCAATTAAAATAAAAAGAGGGGGAATGAAGAGATGCATTAATTAACTTTTATTAATAAATAAAATCAAGATATACAAAATATAATAAAAAAACAGTGTGCCTCAAAGAGAAGACGGTCCAGACTACCAGAAGATAACACTCTATAATGATATAGTATGTTTATAAATAATAGGAATTAGATCAATAGCAAGCAAATCAGGTCCACTGAACTAGCATATAAAGAATGACAAGGCAATAATAAGGCTATACAAGACAAAAAATAAAGTGCCTAGTGCTTGATAATTGCAATGCCCAGAATCAATATGTTCTATTTTAATTCTACATATTATCCCCACACTAGGAAGGTGAGGGTATTAACTTCATCATAAATATATTGCAATGCCCAAAATCAATATATACCAATCTTGTACTGCAGGTTACCCCTGGGAGGGAAGATGAGAGTGTTTACACCATCCTAACCCTTAGAATACTTAGCAATAAATAGACATGGTAGGTCTGGGTTAATAACCCAAAAGTATACTGTATATAGTAATGCCTACTAGTAAAGATGAGCGAATTTGTTCCGTTTCGGCTCCGAATATGATCGGACTTGAATATTATTTTTGCAATATTCTGCGAACACAGCCAAACGTCATTGGAGTCAATGGGAGTAAAAATTACCGAATATGTTTGGAACCGATCATAGGACATACATTCGGCACGAATAGTGTTCAAATAGGGCCCGGAAGTGTCAAAATCAGCTTCGGGGCCAAAATCCGAACAAATTCGCTCATCTTTACCTATTAGTGAGGAGGGGAACAAGTGACCTTAAATCATAGTACACATATAAGCCTACTCTGTAAAAATAAAAGTGTCCAGTGAATACAGTAACATACTTTCCCAATCAAATAATAGCAACAGCTGGTCCACATTGTGACCCAACAGGCTATAGGGTAATAGATATTGTAGAAAAGGGGAAAGACAAATGGCCATGAACCGTATAGAGTACAGTGCCCGCAAAGAACAGGACACCGATTCACCTTGGAGTCTGGAGTAGCGTCTTCTCACCCTGACATGCGTTTCACCACTGGCTTCTTCCAGGAGACCCTTTTTTATGTTAATTGAGGCTCTTGAATTACAATTCCATTCAGTGTGGCAAAACATTCTGCAGACAACCATTAATAACCTCACTGGTGGCATGCCAAGAAGTGTAAGTGAATGTATTCCTGCGTCCATATTTTCTACATTATTAACATGTCTATCGATCATGTAATTTTCATAATTCCATGATTTTCCATCCTTGGTGTTGCAATTTCAATGTTTAGGAGTGTACGTCTTATTTTCCCCATATTAGATGGGTTTGGTTCTATAATTGTACTGGTTATGCATATCTTATCTCATTGAATGGGTTTGAATCTGTGAATATTACTGATTGTTCCTGTGATTCCACACTTGATGGACCTGGTTGGCAAATACGTTCTCTAAAAAGTAATCTGTCACCAGAATTTTTCTACTGAACAGTCAGACAGCCATATAAATCAGACCGAAATCGGACTGCAATGCCCAGACTGGTCATCGGCTCCCTACACCTGAGAGTGACAGTTTCATGTATTTCTATGCAGCTGTCAAGTTTGGGTTGGGAGAGCCGTCAACCAGTCCTTGCACTATGGTCCAATATCGGTCCGGTTTATATGGAAATCCACTGCTCCTCAACTCTGAGAACAGCATAATATAACAATAGAGACCCTGATTTCAATGATGCACCACTTACTGGGCTGCTTGCTATAGTTTAAAAAAATCACTTTTATCAGCAGGAGATTACCGCTAGAGGACTAGTACAACTCTGCAACTCTGCCATATGTGAATACGGCCTTACAGACACCAAGAAGCCAGATTTCATGTAGTGAAGCTACATAAAGATGACAAAGTTCTGTCGGCTCCGACTGTGAATGAATGACCAAAAAATAAATCCACAGGTCCCTACTAGAGATTAGCAGGATGCACAGAGGACATTGCACCAGCACTGGCTAATCAAAAGCTGCGCCAATGATGCCGGAAGGTAGGAGATTCACGTCCAGCTGCCCGGTACCAATGACCTGGACCAGAGACCCATGAATTAATCAGCTCATCTCTTGTCCCAACTGTCCCAGATACAGCAGACAGTCCCAGATTTGGGTCTACACCCTGCAGTCCCCAGTATCTGAATTTCTCACAGTACCACCATGCATCTGACATTTCCTCCTGCCAGGGTAGAAAAAAAATGGTAAGTAGGCATGGGTTTGGGTGTGTTCCGGGGCGTGGCAGCCTATGTGTGCCACATGATGTCCCTCTTTCTGTTCTTCGAAAGATGGAAGGTATGTTGTATGTATGACCTATAAATTTACTGTCACTTTGACTAGTCACTTGCGTGTTTGTTGACATGCATAATCCACATTTACAAGCAACTACAGGAACAATACAGATTGCCACCAACAACCCTGATGACAAGAGTGGCAACATATAAACCATGGAAGGTTCTACATTGTTTTCTCCAGGAATAGGGGGTGAGTGAAAGAGTTTGGATAATCATACTGTCTCTTTATTTTTATATGGAATTTTTTGAATAGAGAATTGGTCTTTTTTCTTGTGAAACGCCTTTGTTTTGCATTGATGGATATGGAATAACAATTTGGAACATACTGCAATTCACTTGGGATCCTCTATGTGGCCAAAATATGTGGAAACTTGCTATGGCCTCACTATCAGTACTTGGTCAGAATTTTACCTCAGTATTTGGAAGTCAAAACCAGGAGTGGGTGATAAATACAGCATTGGGGCACTTGTTTCTATTATACTTTTCCTTAGATTGTTCCTCTCCTGGTTTTGGTTTACCAATGCTGAGGTAAAAATACTGACCTAATACTGATAGTGTGACCGTAGCCTAATTATGGAGCTGTGGTGACATTTAGAGTAGGGTCGCTGCATGCCAAAAACGCAGCTCATGATAGTTAAGGCTCGCTCACACCATAATGATTCAGCATGAGAAAAAAAATGTCATCATGCTGGGATTTGACTCGTAACTCGGACGAGACTCGCCCATTCTAGTCTATGAGTGCGTAGAAAACATCAGGCTGCACTTGAATCACTTCATTATTACTTACTGCATGGTTGTATGAAAACCCTGTGTCCACTACGTAGCAACTGATACATAGAATCATACTGCAACCTTGGAGATATTTTTGGCATGGATTTTTCTGGTTGCAAAATCAAATCCTTGTCCAAAAACCACAAACAAAACAAAAGTTTTTTTTTATATTTTTGTGTATGCAGTACCTTTTACTCTACTTATATTCATTGGGTGGTCATATTTGGAGTGGTTTTTCAAGCAAAAATGCCTCAAGAATTGACATGTTACTTCCGTTTACACATGGAAAAATATAACACCATGTGCACTAGAGGCACAATTCACTATTAAAGCCGTTTGGAAGCTGATTTAAACAGTATGTGAAGTGTTTTTGATGAATCTGCTCCAAAATCCAGGTAAAAAAACTCCATGAAAATAGACTCTAAGGATATGTTCACACTGACGTTTTTGACATGCTTTTTGTTGTTGTGGATTCTGAGTAAAAATTCACATTTACCTTGCATTTTTAATGCATGTTAAAAAAAAGCACCATGTCAATTCTTCGTCACATTTTCCATAT
Source organism: Oophaga pumilio (assembly GCA_009801035.1). Classification (NCBI taxonomy): domain Eukaryota; kingdom Metazoa; phylum Chordata; class Amphibia; order Anura; family Dendrobatidae; genus Oophaga; species Oophaga pumilio. Next base: position 3,368 of record VIAB01054251.1, on the reverse strand, counting down.
GTAAGTCGAGGCAAAACTGGCCTTTTTCGTGCAGTTCTTGACAAAGATTGTACAGAAAAACACTCTGAAAATCAAACATTGATATTTCCTATTTTAGAATTAAAAATGCATCAGAAACAACGCTAAAATCCACTTCAAAACAGACATGTTCCTATAAAACCACATTTTTTTAGAAGCGTTTATTAGGCATAGATTTTTCAGCCAGAAAAGTCCATGTTAAAAAAAACCTCTTTGTAAACATACCCTTACTAGAAATTGGAAGACTGTAAACACGTATTTGTAACCATTACTATTGTAGTTTTTGGCCTGATGACAATAAGGGTTAATATTTCTCCCAAATCTAAACAATTGGTATGAGAAAAAAGGGATACATTATCAAGCACTCACAATTTCAATATTTTAAATTCATGAATACTTTTAACTTGATGTGGTGGACACACAGGAATCACTGAGAACTACTCAATAACAATGCCGTGAAATACGGTATTTTGTCTTACCTGACTTCAGACCTATGGAGTAGAAGGCTAGCCCTTTATTGTCTGCATTTAGAATCCCGTCAAGTTAGAAAAAAAGGGAAAAAACAAAAGATCATTATAGTTAATAATAATTAGTATCTACAGTGAATTATATAAACTTACGTGATATTAATATGTTTTAAACACAGATATTTTGAAACAAATGAATGCTTACATTGGGGACCATAATTTGGGACATGTAAGAGATACAGACACACTGCCTGCCCTAAAGGCCCCCATAACACATTGGGTAAAACCCATCAGATCGTCTTATCATCTAAAGCAAATGGGATCCTCACAACTGTCCCTCTGCAGTGTGGAGATACGAGGAATGGGAGGTTGGAATATACAGTTGTGCTTAAAAGTTTACATACCCCAGCAGAATTTTTTCTTTCTTGCCCTTTTTTCAGAGAATATGAATGATAACACCAAAACTTTTTCTCCACTCATGGATAGTGGTTGGGTGAAGCCATTTATTGTCAAACTACTGTGTTTTCTCTTTTTAAATCATAATGACAACCCAAAACATCCAAATGACCCTGACTAAAAGGGTACCCTGGTGATTTTGGCCTGATAACATGCACAGAAGTTGACACAAATGGGTTTGAATGGCTACTAAAGGTAACATCCTCACCTGAGACCTGTTTGCTTGTAATCAGTGTGTGTGCATAAAAGCTAAGTGAGTTTCTGGGATCCAGACAGTCTCTTGCATCTTTCATCCAGCTACTGATGTTTCTGGATTGTGAATCATGGTGAAAGCAAAAGAATTGTCAATGGATCTACGGGAAAAGGTAGTTGAACTGTATAAAACAGTAAAGGGATACAAAAAAAATCCAAGGAATTGATGATGGCAGTCAGCAGCGTTCAAACTGTGATTAACAAATGGAAAATCAGGGGCTCTGTAAAAACAAAACCATGGTCAGGTAGACCAACAAAAATTTCATCCACAACTGCCAGAAAAATTGTTCGGGATGCAAAGAAAAACCAACAGATAACATCTGCTGAAATACTGGACCCTCTGAAAACTAGCGTTGTGGCTGTTTCAAGATGCACAATAAGGAGCCACTTGAAGAAAAATGGGCTGCATGGTCCAGTCGCCAGAAGAAAGTCATTACTGCGCAAATGCCACAAAGTATATCACCTACAATATGCAAAACATCACAGAGACAAGCCTCAAAGCTTCTGGAAACAAGGTAATTTGGAGTGATGAGACCAAAATTGAACTTTTTGGCCACAGCCATAAACGTTGCATTTGGAGAGAGGTGAACAAGGAATATGATGAAAGGAACACCATTCCTACGGTAAAGCATAGAGGTGGATCGCTGATGTTTTGGAGATGTGTGAGCTACAAAGGCACAGGAAACCTGGTCAAAGTTGAAGGAAAGATGAATGCAGCATGTAATCAGCAAATACTGGAGGCAAATTTGCAATCATCAGCCAAGAAGCTGAGCATGGGATGTACTTGGATGTTCCAACATGACAACAATCAAAAACACAAGGCCAAGTCGACCTGTCATTGGCTACAGAAGAACAAACTGAAGGTTCTGCAGTGGCCATCTCAGACTCCTGACCTCAATATCATTGATCCACTCTGAGGAGATCTCAAGCGTGCAGTTCATGCTACTCAACCCAGTTTACAAAAACTGGAGGCTTTTTGCCAAGAAGAGTGGACAGCATTACCATCTGAGAAAATAAAGAACCTCATCCACAACTACCACAAAAGACTTCAAGCTGTCATTGATGTTAGAGGGGGCAACACACAGTATTAAGAAATAGGGTATGTAAACTTTTTATCAGGGTCATTTGGATGTTTTGGGTTTTCATTATGATTTAAAAAGAGAAAACACAGTAGTTTGACAATAAATGGCTTCACCCAACCACTAACCATGAGCAGAGAAAAATGTTTGGTGTTATCATTGATATTCTCTGAAAAAAGGCCAAGAAAGCAAAAATTTTGCCGGGGTATGTAAACTTTTGAGCACAACTGTATATGTGTGTATTTATATATACCACCAACTACATTGAACATACTTACAGTTTCATTCATTCACTGATCCAGCACAGATTCTCCATTGTACTTTGACAGCCTTTGAACACAAGCTACGAGTTATTACGTACCATGGCTGCGTGTGACCACTGCAGGCAGTCACTGACCTCAGCAGTCTTCTATCATACTACCGGCATCATTACTTGGTGATGCCAGTAAGTACCGTACAGTTTGAGACTAGCAAGGCCACTGATTACCTGCAGCATTAATGTGCTGGTATGATACATCACTACTGGCAATTTCTGTACAATGACAAGTGAAGGATAGCAGGAGAATCAGTGAGCTCAATGCCCCTTCCTGTCTACAACAGTCGATCCACTGATCTCAGGGACTGACTGTAGCAGTGTGGACTTTACATCACTGCTGCAGTTATAACACAGAGACCAGAGCATCACAGACTTTGGGGTCCACTTTACTGAAAGCCCCATTAAGTTATTTTTTGGGGGTTTCTAATCAGTATGTTATATTTCTTCCCATACAGTGTGCTACAAAATCACACAATGATTTCTGACCTCAGGATCACATGTTAGGAGAAATAACTTTTTTAAAGCAGTAGTGACAATATATCAGTAAGATAAACTATACTAAAATCATACAAAAAGAAAAAACAGGCTGCACCGCAAGGAAACCACAGTACCAACAATACACAGTGCATAGAAATGTAAAAGATCTTGACCTGCATGAATGAGCCAATACTTTGGGTGCACACCGAGAAAAAAAGAGGAATGTCCGAATTGAAAGCAGAAAAAAACAGTTGCGGTTGCACTCACCAGTAAAAGTCCATACTTTATTATACACACGGGTTA
>VIAB01054249.1:0-13415 GCA_009801035.1 Oophaga pumilio | reverse complement strand
CCCCACACCATTACTGACCCACTGCCAAACCGGTCGTGCTGAAGCCTCCCGACGCTGCTGTCTAGCAAGAGCTTTATCTATTTTACCCCAACCCCCAGCCACATCCTTGGCCGATGCCAGAGGGTTACTCGTATGTACTTCCCTAGTCGCCTCCGCGACCTCACACTCCAGGCTTTCTTTTTATTTGCGCGTTTGTGCGTGGGTTCCTGAAACTGGACTGTCCCAAACTTACCAGGGGACATTCCCAGCTCGGGGTTCTGAGGGGTCTCCTCAACCTATCCTTCCAATACCTCTAGGGAAAGCCTATCAGGGTTACACTCTGTCCCCAGATTGGCGACCACTATGGCAGGTATCCCTGACTTGGGATCTTCGGGTTCTGCGCCCGGAATAACATTTCACTTGGGAGGGTTAACCCTGATCTCCGTTAGGGACCAGAACAGGAGTAAGTCTCTTCCCAACACAGTCCCATATGGAAGGGTCTTCACCACTCCCAACACATGTTTAATATCCCCACATGGTGTGGAAAAATTAACCTCTGCGGTCAGGTACTCCCAGATTTTCCCATGGATACCTATCACCCCCACTTTCCGTCCTTTGGGGTTGTCCCCGGCAACAAGGGACCCATGTACTAAAGTCACTATGCTCCTGAGTCCAGGAGAGCGTTGATTTGGCATCCGTTGACGAGTACCAAACACAGCTGCAGTTTGCCGCCAGTACTGCTCGTAGTGGCGGTACAGTCTGCACCATTGTATATACACACCTGTACTTTGTATCTCCCCCACCTCATTGTAGATTGTAACCTCTCACGAGCAGGGCCGTCTTATTTTGCTTTAATTACTGTATTGTTAACGTTGTTACTTATGACTTGTGTTTTGAAACTGTTAAACTGTAAAGCGCTGCGGAATATGATGGCGCTATATAAATAAAGATTATTATTATTATTACAGTCTGGCTGGGCATATATAGACACGGCGAGTATACCCGCAGTCCATGGGGTCAGAGGGCAGTTGACAGCCACATGTCCGGGACCTTGACACCGTCAACACTTAATAACTGCAGCACGACAATACCTTGGAGCCGCTTTAGAAAACGGGAGTTTTGTCACCCTCATTTTGGGTTACCCCCTCATCACGGGCTCGGTCCTTGTTAGCCCCAACAATGGTTGTGGAAACTTATCAGCTGGTCCAGAGTGCTCAGGTCCCCTTGCCCTACCCAACGCTGCATGGCGGCCAGCAGAGCCCTCACTAGCCGGTCGACCACCACCCTCTCTATCATCTGGGCTTGGGTCAAAGTCTCAGGCTGGAGCCATTCCTCCACCAACTGCAATAGGTCATACGCCTGAGACCTGATGGGTCGGGACTCCGCAAAGGACCACTGGTACACCCACTGATCGCCCCTTGCCTTAGGGGTCTCTTCTTGGCACCGCTGTTGGCCCCTCACCTTAGGGGTCACCTCTCGCAGGGCCAAACTCTGCTGCAAAATCAGCTCCTGCTGCTGCAACTGCAGCACCTCTTGCTGCTGCTACTGGAACTGCAGCTCCTGCTGCTGGAACTGCAGCACCTCTTGCTGATGCCGTTGCTGACTGAGGACAAACTGCTTCAAAAGCTCCTCTATTTTTCCAACAGGCTTGCTCAATGACCTGCAGCACGATTTGGGGTATGCCTCAGTTCACACTGCCCGCATTCTTTCCACCATATGTAGTGCAGCGTTATCCACACTTGGCAGTGATGAGGCAGTGACTCAGCAAAGTTCAAAACAAAAAGTCTCTAATGTTCAAGTCACAGCAAAACACAGCCGGGGACTATATCCTCCAGATTGCAGTCAATAAACATGCCAGTCCACGTTCGGTTCACAGCCGAGCACAAGACAGTCCATCTCCAGATCGTAGCCGGGCACAAGATAGTCTACCTCCAAGACCGGTTGCCGTGGGTGACTGCACGGCCGTGTATGCTGTGGGTGCCAGGCCTTTCAGCTCCGCTTGCCTGTGTTGCCTCACAGGTGGAGCTCTGCAGAGCTCTCTGCTCTGCACGCTTGCCAGACCAAACTAATACTGACACACCCAAACAGTATACCACCACAGCACCCAACACACAGTGCGATGCTCTGAACAGCGTTCCCAAACAGTATACCACCACAGCACCCCAAACACAGTATGATGCTCCCCACAGCCTCCCCAAACAGTATACCACCACAGCACCCCACACATAGTATGATGCTCCACACAGCCTTCCCAAACAGTATACCACCACAGCACCCCACACACAGTATGATGGCCCCCATATTAACCAACATAAGGTGTGATGTCTTCACACATAGTATAATCACCCCCAATTTCCCCCCACAAGTACTGACTGACAATATGATGGCTCCACAGCCCTTCCACCCCCACATACACACTTTTTATTATGTACCCATAGCTCCCCCATACAATATGATGCCCTCACAGCCAAGATGGTCCCACAATTCCTACAAGCACTGACTGACAAAATAAAACTCACCTCACTGCGTTCCCCTGTGCTCCTCTCTGTGAAATGTGATGACTGAGGCTTTTGTAGCAGGCACAATTTTGTGACATTGCGTGTGCATTACATCACTTTTTACAGCTCTTTGTCAGACCCGGTCCGTGGGCCAGACAAGAGCAGCCAAAGGACTGGATGAAGGCTGCAATTTGCCCAAGTCTGCGCTAGATTGAATTTTTGGGTGGGTACTGAATTCAGGTTTCTGAGATGGGGAAGGGGAACTAGAGGCTGATGGAAGATGAGGAAAATTACACTTTTTCAAAATTTCTTGTTTTTACATGAGTTATGAAAAATTAGCATAATAGGTCCGTAGCGCCTGCAGTTGTACGTTATTACCACTACAGTCAAAGCCATTATAAGAGAATCCGACTGGATTTGTTGGGATCCGTCATACTGGTCAAGGTTTCAAAGCTCAGAATTTTGTTTGGAAAGGAAAAGTTGGTGGCACCAGCAGCAGTACGTTTCCCTGTCATGGTTCCCTTAAATTCCAAAATGTCTCCAGACCTTTTTCTACAAAGGATAAGCAGAGCTAAGCCTGGTGTCATTCGGAGTAAGCAGCGGACTTATAAGGATACTGTCATCTGTATTTGCTTTATATAGGAGCAGTCTATTTCATGGTGCGCACCCTCCTGTCATCCTTCAAGCAAAGCTAAATATATAGATTTCTGGAGATATATATGGAAAGTAATCATCTATTTCCCATCCAGGCTTTGTATAGAATCAGTGAGATTGTGTTCTCTACAAACTGCTATCCTAAATGTAGCAATGCTGAAGATGGTATATGTCTCCGCACAATAAGGACATGTTCAAACCTTGTGTTTTTGCAATGAAAAAATATGGTTTACTATACCAGCAAAGTCAATGAGATTTTCTTCTTTAAAGGCCCCAGTTCAACATCTCTGATTTTCCAGTTTTCTGGACTAATTTGCGCCACTTAAGCATTAGCAATTTATTCTCTATAAGTTTTGTGCCACTTAGTAATTTGTTTTTCTTTTTTAAGTCTTTTTTTGATATTTCCTCAAAAGCTTTAGTTTTCCGCATATTTTACACAGATTCATGAAATGCGACTTTTACCAAATGTTGCATGTTTTTGTCCCTGAAGGCGTTTTTATTTTTGTGACACATTTTAACCCCTTCACGCAGCAGCCAATTACTGTTTTTGCATTTCTGTACACATTGACATATGAGGAGAGCTTGTTTTTTGCGGGACGAGGTTTTTTTTTGAATGTCACCATTGATTTTACCACATAGTGTAATGGAAATCTTGAAAAAAAATTCCAAGTAAGGTGAAATTGTGAAAAAAAACACAATTCTGACATTTTTTTGGGAAATTGTTTTTACGGTGTACACTTTGTGGTAAGAATTACCTTGCAATATGATTCTCCTCATCAATACGATTACGGCGATACCAAACATGTCCAGTTTCTTTTTATTTTAGTGGTGAAAAAAAATCAAAAGTTTGCGAAAAACAATTTTTTGGTTGTGTCGCTATTTTCTAAGACCCGTGACATTTTTATTTTTTTAGCCAATGGAGCTGTGTGATGGCTTATTTTTTGCAGGGAGAGACAAAGTTTTTATTAATACCATTTTGGAATAGATGGGATTTTTTGATTGCGTGTTTTATAGTCTTTTTTGTGGAATTGCGTCTACCAAAAAAATTTATTTTTGGCTTTCTTGAACTTTTTCTGTTTATGGTGATTAACGATCGGGTTAATTGCTTTTATATTTTGATAGATATAAATTTTCTGAAACCAACAATACCAAATATGTGCATTTTTGAAATTTTTTAATATGCTTATTTTCAGTGGGTGATATGAAATTTAATATTTTTAATTTTTTTCATATTTTTTAAAACTTTTTTTTACTTTCTACTGTTATTGTTAGCCCATTTAGGGGACTTGAAGCTGCAATCGTCTGATTGCTTGTGCTATATACAGTGATGAGACAGCATATAGCAAAAATCACCGTCTCCTTTGAATCTTGGCCACAGACAGGGTTTCAAAGGAGCTCTGTAATGACAGACACTGGGGTCATCAGCAGACACCTAGCTGTCATGACAACCCATCAGCGACCTGCGGTAATATCACAGACGCACCGATGGGCGGAGATAATGACGTGCACATGGAGCGCCCGCCTGGGCCGTGGGGTAACCGGTAACGGGCCGCTTCATAAAGGGGAAGTGTCACAGCAGCAGTGACCCAGTCCGTGGCCCTGGGTGACCCAGTCCGTGGCCCTGGGTGAAAGTAAGTAAGGTAGTGATGATGATGATGATTGTGGTGCTGGGTGGGTGACGCGTGAATAAATCAGAGGACACAGCAGGGTGCAGTTTCCAATGCTTTACTCACAGTTCACTTGTGCACAGATGCCCGCTTAGCGCCGTGTCCTCCAGGTGAGGAGTCCAGCAAACTCCCAGGTAGATTGGGATACACCTTTCCAGGACTCTCTTCTGTGTGTTTCTCTCCTGGCCGTCTCACTGCGCTGGTTTCCGCCCTCCTGCCCAGCACCTTCACAAACAGTGTCCCAAGACAGCAGCTGCGGACCTTGTCGGGCGACGTCCTCTAAGTTGCCTTGCTCCTATATGGTTGCTTTTTCAGCGAATGAATGTGGATGTGGCTGAGGTACCCCAGCCTCTGGCTTGCTAGCTGAGTCTTGTCGTTCTCCACTAGTCTTGGGGGCCGGCTCCCCCACTGCAACCTGGTCCCTCCACCTGACTACGATCAGCATGGATAAGGGTGGCTTCCGCACTTCCCGTGCCCCAAGGACCCCTTCTGTCCTCCCGGAAGCTTCCTTCAGACTCCCCTCTCAATTCTCTCTCCAGCTTTTCTACTGCCCTCTTTTTCCTTCTCCGTCTCCTCACGTTATGACTAACTCTATTTACTCACTCCCGCCTTCTAAGCTCCTCTCCTTTTCCTACCTTCCCCACCTACTCTCCAACACCTTTTCCTACCCAGCCTGGGATGAGGCCATCCTCCCTAAGGGTACGCCCAGGTGCCCTGACTGAACTGGTGTGAGATTGACAGCGGCATTTATCAAATTAACAATCCGCTTCATTCGCGATTGTTAGCAGCAGCTCCTGGCTGTAATACACAGCCATCACCTGTCGGGTATCGGGCAGGCTCGCTGCGTGATCCAACTTCATACACCCACTTCCGGCATGCGTCATACATGTACGTCGCATGTCATAAAGGGGGTTTGTGATTTTTGGTGTTAAAAAGTCTCAAAAACAGACTATGGACAAAAATAAAAAGCATTTTTTATTGTGCTCCAAATTTATTCAATGTATGCTCCATTTTGAAGAATGTGGTACATAAAACGTCAGCGATTACCACCAGACATAAAAAGAAAAATGGCTTCCATAAATCACAAATGCTGAATTGGCATAAAGTTTTTATGTAGCATCGCAGTGGCGGTATTCACTGGGCTCACAGTTATTAGGTGACTTGTATAGTTAATGAATAATGTTATTACTGTACAACTCCCGAGTCCAAAAGGTTAATAAACCTGAAACCCGCATATTTAAAAAAAAAATAAAAGTGAGATTTTATCTTTTCTTATCTTTTTGATCTGTAGCAACACTTGGAAAACTGATTGACAGGTTGGTCACACTTGTCAAGCATGGTGCTGACAAGTGTGACCAACTGTTTACTAAATGAGTAATGTAAAAAATACTAAAATAAATAAAAAATATTGATATTCTCACCTTCCGGCGGCCCCCGGAGTCTTCCCGCTCCTCAGCGACGCTGCCGGCAAGTTCCGTTCCCAGGGATGCATTGCACAAATGACCTCTGATGACGTAGCGGGAACAAAGGCGCCAACATTGCTGGAATGGGGGTGAGTACACACTGTTTTTTATTTTATAACAAATCCCACCCACATCATTGATTGACTGCTCTCTGTGTACTGTGCATAGGCAGAAAGCTGCCAATCAGTGATGTGGGTGGGGCTATGCAGAGTTCATGAATAGGGAGGACATCATGGCAACAGGTTTACTAGTCCTCTTGTGATAATCTGCTGCTGATAAAATGGATTTCATTAAAACTACTGCAAGCGGCCCAGTAAGTGACATATCTCTGGAATCCGGGTCTTTGTTTTACATCATGCTGCTCTTGGATTACATTGGTGAAAACCTGGTGATACATTCTCTTTAATAAATAGAACCACTGGAGTAGGATGCACCTAAATTAGTAAGAGGCCTCTGCTGTGGACCTCTGCCCGAAATGTACTTCAGGGAGGGCGGAAGTACATTTCTGGCACAAATTACATCACTTATGTGGCATAAATTTTCATAAATTAAAATTGCACACTTATATGCAAATTGCCACTTCAGGGGAGGACGAGGACTTGAACTGTAGCGCCACCTATCAGAAATAGCAATCCTAAAAACGAGCCTTTTCACTTGACTTAGGATAAGAAGCCAAACCAGAATCTCAATTTACAGACACATTTCAGGGTGTTGTCTCTCCTCAGTGCAAAGCATGAGATCTAGTTTGGCTGTATGAGAGGCCTCTAACTGTGGTCTAAGGGGGAACATTTCTCCTTGTGGAGAGTGACCATATGTGACACTATAGTTCAAGTCCTCTACCTTCCTAAAGAAGCAATTTGCATATTTAATTTCCTAGAAAAGCAATGCACAGTCTGTCACTCTCCACAAGGAGAAATGTTACCCCCTAGACCTCAAGTGCAGACTTAGACATGCCTATCCTGCCCATGCTACACCCATTTTAGCAAAGCTAGGGAAAATGTTGCTTGTGCTACTGTGAGCACCCTTCATTGTGCTACTATGACCTGCAGAGTTTCCACACTTGTCTCCCATTGAGCACACCTGGAACATCATTGCTCGGCAATTACAAATGGATCTGCCAGCAGTGGATCTTGATGATTTGCACAACTGCATTTAGCTCAGCAGATCATTCCTCAAACAGCCAATATTAACCTCATTCATAGCAGCCAAGGCATATAAGTGTGGGGATTTCTGTGCATGCTCATACTTTGCTTCCATTTTTTTCATAATTTGCATATCACTAGCATGTCTACCAATCCGGTGATTTCCATAATTCCACAACTTTTCTTTCTCAATGCTGCAATTTCAAAGTTGAGGAGTGTACTATAAAAGGGGTTAACCACTACTAGGGCAACCCCTTCTCAGTCTGAATGTTTTGCCCCGCTAAAATAAAAACACTTATACTCGGCTCTGTTCTGATGCCATTTCAGTGGTGTTGGCAATCGGGTATCCGGGGCTCACATGAGCTTGTTAGCTTGTTATAACTCGTGAGCCCTGCAACCAATCAGCACTGGTGTCACTGTCTACGCCTTTGGACGTATAAGTACATACCTCCCAGCTTTTGAAGACGGGAAAGATGGACAAAGACTGTGGCGCACTGTGCGCGTCGCGGCAAATTTTAGGCTACGCCCCCTGACCACACCCATTTCACATTAAGTTACACACATATCCACACATCAACCACACCCATTTAGCACTGCTGATCACACTGACTGGTACTGAGGGCACAGTGACTGGCATTATAGGCACAGTGGCTGGCACTGTGAGCACAATGATTGGTACTGAGGAAAAGAAAGAAAGAACAGAGGGAGAGAAAGAAAGAAACAAAGAAATAAAGGGGAAAGGAAGAACAGAGAGAGAAAGAAAGAAGGAACAGAGAGAAAGAAAGGGGACAGTAAAAAAGAACAGAGAGAGAAAAAAAGAAAGGGGAAAGAAAGAACAGAGAGGGAGAGACAAAGAAAGAGGGGAAAGAAAGAACAGACAGAGAAAGAAAGGAAGAATGAAAGAAAAATGGGAAGGAACAGAGAGAGAAAGAAAGAGGGGAAACAAAGAACAGAGAGAGAAAGAAAGATGAGAAAGAAAGATGGGAAAGAAAGAACAGAGAGAAAGAAAGAACAGAGAGATAAAGAAAAAGAAAGAAAGAAAGAGGGGACAGAACAAAAGAACAGAGAGAGAAAGAAAGAAAAAGGGGAAAGAAAGAACAGAGAGATAGAGAGAAAGAAAGATAAGAAAGAACAGAGAGAGAAAGAGAGAGGAAAGAAAGAACAGAGAGAGAAAGAAAGAGGGGAAAGAAAGAAAGAACAGAGAGAGAAAGAATGAAAGAAAGAAAGAACAGAGAGAGAAAGAAAGAGGGGAAAGAAAGAAAGAACAGAGAGGGAGAGAAAGAAAGAGGGGAAAGAAAGAGAGAAAGAAAGTAAGAGAGGAAAGAACAGAGAGATAGAGAAAGAAAGATGGGAAAGAAAGAACAGAAAGAAAGAACAGAGAGAAAGAAAGAGCAGAGAGAAAGAAAGAACAGAGAGAAAAAAGAAGAACAGAGAGAGAGAAAGAACAAAGAGAAAGAAAGAAAGATTAAAGAGAAAGATTAGAGAGAGAAAGAAAGAGGGGAAAGAAAGAACAGAGAGAGAAGGAAAGAAAGAGGGGAAAGAAAGAACAGAGAGAAAGCACGAAAGAAAGAGGGGAAAGAACGAACGAAAGAAAGAAAGGGGAAAGAAAGAACAGAGAGAAAGAAAGAGGGGAAAGAAAGAATGAACATTGAGAAAGAAAGAGGGGAATGAAAGAAAGATGGGAAAGAAAGAACAGAGAGAGAGAGAGAAAGAAAGAGAAAGAAAGAACAGAGAGAGAGAAAGAACAGAGAGAAAGAAAGGGGAAAGAAAGAACAGAGAGAGAGAAAGAAATAACAGAGAGAATGAAAGAACAGAGAGAAACAAAGAAAAAGAATGAAAGGGGAAAGAAAGAAATGAGAGAAAGAAAGGGGACAAAAAAAGAACAGAGAGAGAGAAAAAAAGAAAGAGGGAAAAGAAAGAACAGAGAAAGAAAGATGGGAAAGAAAGAACTTAGAGAAAGAAAGAGGGAAAAGAAAGAACAGAGAGAGAGAAAGAAAGAGGGGAAAGAAAGAAAGAAAGAACAGAGAGAGAGAAAGAAAGAGAGGAAAGAAAGAAAGAAAGAAAGAGGGGAAAGAAAGAACAGAGAGAGAAAGAAAGAGGGGAAAGAAAGAACAGAGAGAGAAAGAAAGATAAGAAAGAACAGAGAGAGAAAAAAAGAAAGAGGGGAAAGAAAGAAAGAAATAACAGAGAGAAAGAAAGAGGGGAAAGAAAGAACAGAGAGAAAGATGGGAAAGAAAGAACAGAGAGAGAAAGAAAGAAAGAAAGAAAGAGGGGAAAGAAAGAACAGAGAGAGAGAAAGAAAGAGGGGAAAGAAAGAAATAACAGAAAGAAAGAAAGAAAGAAAGAAAGAAAGAAAGAGGGGAAACAAAGAACAAAGAAAGAAAGAAAGAGGGGAAAGAAAGAACAGAGAGAGAAAGAAAGCGGGGAAAGAAAGAACAGAGAGAGAGAATGAAAGATGGGAAAGAAAGAACAGAGAAAGAAAGGGGAAAGAACAGAGATATAGAGAGAAAGAAAGAGGGGACAGAACAAAAGAACACAGAGAGAAAGAAAAAGGGAAAAGAAAGAACAGAGAGAGAGAAAGAAAGTGGGGAAAGAAAGAAATAACAGTGAGAGAAAGAAAGAGGGAAAAGAAAGAACAGAGAGAGAGAAAGAAAGAAAGAAAGAACAGAGAGAGAGAAAGAGCAGATAAAAAAAGGAATAGAGAGAGAAAGAAAGAAAGAAAGAAAGAAAGAAAGAAAGAAAGAAAGAAAGAAAGAAAGAACCGAGAGAGAAATAGAGTAGAAAGAACAGAGAGGGAGAGAGAAAGAAGGAGGGGAAAGAAAGAGAACAGAGAGAGAAAGAAAGAAAGAAAGAAAGAGGGAAAGAAAGAACAGAGAGAGAAAAAACAGAGAAAGAAAGCGGAAAGAAAGAGAACAGAGATAAAAGGAAGAACAGAGAGAGAAAGAAAGAGAACACAGAGAGACAAAGAGGAGAAAGAAAGAAAGAACAGAGAGAAAGAGAAAGAAAGGGGAAAGAAAGAAAGAACAGAGAGAAAGAAAGAAAGAAAGAAAGAAAGAAAGAAAGAAAGAAAGAAAGAGGAAAGAAAAAAAGAGAAAACAGAGAGATAGAAAGAAAGAGGGGAAAGAAAGAACAGAGAGAAAGAAAAGGAACAGAGAGAGAGAAAGAAAGATGGGAAAGAAAGAGAACAGAGAGAGAAAGAACAGAGAGAAAGAAAGAAAGAGGGGAAAGAAAAAGAACAGAGCGAGAAATAAAGAAAGAACAGAGAGAGAGAACTAAAGAGCGAAAAGAACAGAGAGAGAGAAAGAAAAAAAGGATTAGAGAGAGAAAGAAAGAAAGATTCTATAAAGATACTATAGCAGCCCGGCTCCCATTGTAGTGGCCACCTGAGCCTCCCGATGCAGGACATATCATGATCTGCTCACATGGCCGGCATCCCCGATTCCAAGGCAATCCCGCTGTCTTCGCTGTCAGAGGAGGACACGGTGATGGATCTGAAGCATTCCCTGAAATGCATCCATGGTTCCGTCAAAATCTCCCCGAAATTACCTAATTTCCGGTCAGCTTCCAGCACGTCATTTCCGGTGGAATGTCACGTGCGAATTTTAAAGTGCTCCTTGGGGCTCCGCCGTGTACTCCTGTGTCCACGGGAAAATTAAGCTCTCGGCCAGGACAGCGGGCCAGACTCTCAAAATCGGGACTGTCCTGCTGGATCCAGGACGGTTGGGAGGTATGAATGCTCCCCACCATACACCTTGTACACGCACGGCTCTGCATACCTCATACACACACGGTTCCGCTTTGTATGCCTCGTATACACACGGCTCCACTCAGTACACACATGGCTCCACTCTGTAAACCTCGTACACATACGGCTCTGCTCCGTGCACCTTGTACACGCAGCCACGCTCTGTACACCTTGTACACACATGGCTCCACTCCGTAAACCTTGTACACATACGGTTCCACTCCGTACACCTCATACACACACGGCTCCGCTCCATACACACGCGGCTTTCCTCTCCATACACCTCGTACACACACGGCTCCGCTCCATCCGCCTCGTACACACACGGCTCCACTCCGTACACCTCGTACACACACGGCTCTGCTCCGTACACCTCGTACACACATGGCTCCGCTCCATCCACCTCGTACACACACGGTTCCACTCTGTACACCTCGTACACACAGGACTCTGCTACATCCACCTCGTACACACACGGTTCCACTCCATACACCTAGTACACACACAGCTCTGCTACATTCACCCTGTAAACCCCTCATGACCCCACACATAAACTTACCCTCATCCAGCACCATGACAACCAGCACAGCAGAGACCTGCACACACCAGGACCCTGATCATGTGACCCCTGACTCCTCCCCTCCTGTGACCTCATCACAGGTCCTCTGTGAGCAGAAGAGGACAGCATAGCAATGTCATTGTACTGGTGGCTGTGAGAGGCTGAGGTGGAGAGACAGGGAGGGCGAGGATGTGGTGCATGGGGGGCGTGGTGGCTTATTTCAGTGCAGGAAACATAGAGTCCCGGGCGGGATAGCGGGTGGGAGGGTCTAAATCGGGACTGTCCCGCTTGATCCGGGACAGTTGGGAGGTGTGTAAGTAACCAAGAGGAATTGAGTGGCCAGCCGCAGCCCTGACTTCCTCTTTGTTACGTACATGTCTGTGTAGCACTGGCATCCCTGCAAGCTACCCCTCTCCCTCGGCAGGGACGCCGACTAACTCACTGCCTTGGCCCATAACCCACTCCTCCTGCTGCTGCCCGGCGTCCAATAGCTGGGAGACACTTACTATTTAAGGCAACTCCACCTGCATGCACGTGCCTGTGCAACGCTATTAATCTGTTTTTTAAACACGCTTGCTAATTCTCAGGTCCCAGTGCTCGTATCCCTGTATACCTGTCCTATACATCAGCCTGCCTGTCTATCAGCCGTGCCCTCCTGCCTGCCTATCAGCAGTGCCTGCCTGCCTTTATACTAGTCGTGTCCGCCAGTACCTGCCTGCCTGTGTGTCTGTCGTGCCAGTCACTATACCAGCCGTGCCAGCCAGTACTTGCCAAGTCTACCATTCCTTGCCATTCCTGCCTCCTGTTCCTTGAGGGTCAGCTGCTATCCACCCGAGGTCAGTCCTAGTGTAGCACCCAATTCTGCCTCCCTTTTCCCTCCTCGAATCGCAGTATAGTCAGCCACTGTGCATCCGAGGTCGGAGTTGGTGGGGCACCTAGTCACGCCCCTTCAGGCTCTCCTCGCATCACAGCACAGTGGTTCCACCGCCCTTTCTGTTACAGTCTGAAGGCAAGTACTGGTCGCTGGGCTCACATGACATAACATTAATTATTAGGAGTAGAAGAAGTGTGTAAAATAGTACAATTTACTATAATGACAATTTCTTAAAGGGAATCTGTCATCAGTTTTGGCGGATATAAGTTACGGCCACCTCCTTTCAGTGCTTATCTGCAGCATTCTATACTGCTGTATATCTGCCCCCAACCTGACCTGGAAGAGAAGAAAAATAAGTTAGATTATACTCAACCGGGGGGCGGTCCGGTCCGAGGGGTGTCGCAGGTCTTGGTCTGGCGCCTCCCATCTTCGTGCGATGCCGTCCTCCTGCTTGGTTCATGTAGATGACGCGTCCTTGCATCATCCACACAGTCTGCTCAGCATCGCACTTCTGCGCAAGTGTGCGTCTCTGCCCTGTTGAGGGCAAAGCAAAATACTGCAGTGCGCAGGCGCTGGGCCTCTCTGACCTTTCCTGGCACCTGCGCACTGCAGCACTTTGCTCTTCGCTCAACAGGGCAGATAAGTACACCCAGGGGTGGGATTAAAATTTTTAACAACAGGTTCTGTGTTTGGGTGTAGGAAAACCACACCCATTTTTAAGCCACACCCATTTACACGCTCCTTTTCCTCAAACATATACAAGTAGGGGCGCAGTCAAAAAGTTGAAAAAAATAAATTGGAAGGAGATCAGAACAGTGCACATTCTGGCCAGCG
>VIAB01054223.1:0-13426 GCA_009801035.1 Oophaga pumilio | reverse complement strand
CGCGACTACCTGATCCAAGAACCCAGTAAACCATGACACAATGTTGCCCAGCAACAGCCCCAAAACCGGAAAGATCTGGAGGTCTGTATGGAGGAGTGGGGCAAAATCCCTGCTGCAGTGTGTGCAAACTTGATCAAGAACTATAGGAAACATCTGACCTCTGTAATTGCAAACAAAGGTTTCTGTACCAAATATTAAGTTCTATTTTTCTATTGTATTAAATACTTATTTCATGCAATAAAATGGAAATTAATTATGTAAAAATCAAACAATGTGATTTTCTGTTTTTTTTTTTATTAGATTCTGTCTCTCACAGGTGAAGTGTACCTATGATAAAAATTACAGACCTCTCCATTCTTTGTAGGTGGGAGAACTTGCAAAATTAGCAGTGTATCAAATACTTATTTTCCCCACTGTAGATAGATAATAGAAAGATAATAAATAGACAGATATATAGATAATAGATAGATTTTAAAGTCTATTAATCAGCAGAGTTTAGTCAACATAGTTACAGAGAAGCCATCTCTTTTTCATTTATTTTGTACTCGCTCCTGGACAGCGATGCATATTTTACAGATTTTTGCTAATTGATTTCCACCATCCTTCATACTTTCTGCAGTTTTCTTCACATAACACATTTTACAAATTTAAGTCGCCCACAACATTGCGTTTTTCATGGTTTTTCAATGCCACCAAGTGCCGCTTGCTGCT
The DNA here is from genome assembly GCA_009801035.1 of Oophaga pumilio. Lineage (NCBI taxonomy): Eukaryota > Metazoa > Chordata > Amphibia > Anura > Dendrobatidae > Oophaga > Oophaga pumilio. The sequence goes on along the minus strand of VIAB01054223.1, from coordinate 12,715 downwards.
GCAATTATGGCATTAGTTTACATTCAACTCCCATCCTTTCAATTTATGCAAAGCTGTGAGCTGCTGTGAAGACGGAATTTTCATAACATAAACACCCTTGACAAGTAGCAAAAATATTGGTAAGCAAGAAATTGGCTGACACTGTATGTTGATGCCTGAGGTATTTTAAACCTGAGAACTGGCTGAGTACAGAGCTGTAGTTTCCACCTGCTTCGATAATGTAAAGAAGTGAATAATTAGTGTCAAATAATTTGCCTAACCCTTTCACTGCTAAAGTGGCTCGCTCCAAGACTGAGAACGTGAGTAGAGTTTTGTGAAATGAAGCCAACTTGTAGAGAATACAACACTTATTAAATGAGCCAAGAAACAAGAAAATATAAATGAAAGAAAAAAGAGAGATGGAAGAAGCTTTCTGTAGTTCAACAATTACAGACGGTTACGGTATCTTATTCCTATGAACGAACCCGTGAAAAAATCTTTCATTCCTGTGGATCCTTTACTTACTTTCTACACTAAGTAACTTGGTGTAGGGGAGGATTAGTCGTCCTATTATTCTTTAATCTTAAAGGGTTATTCCCAAATTATCCCCTGTCAGTTACAAAGGGGTAAATAACTGATCGCTAGAAGTGCGACCACTGGGACCACTGGCAATCTCGACATCAGGACTGAAGAACCCTGATCTCATATTTCAGAGCTCCAGATCAGTTTTCTGGAGATCTGATCTTGGGTTTGCCAATGGTCCCTGCGGTGAGGGCAAACCAAAGATCGAGGCTCCAAAACCGGAGAACCAGCCTCCGTAGAGCCCCATCTCAAATGGCGCAGTCGCAACACATAAGAGGCAGATACTGACAGCGAGGGATCTCTGTGGACGACTTGTGTCTGGGCCCCCGTGAATAAACACATTCACATTTACATGCATATTCACAGTAAAATAAAACATCAGCATGCTAATACAGAATTATCACATTTACACAATACACACTCATAGAAAGTACAAACACGCATACATTTTCTTATTTTAACGGCCTTCAGCTCGATCTCGAGCCATGGCGACTTGATGGATGAACGATATGTAGGAAGATCAATCTTGTGCAAGCCTAGATAGGTCCACCAGGGTCTTCTCCCATATTATCCTGATAGTATCAAGCCATTGGGTTTGTGGATTTCCTATTCTCCTTGTCCTTCCCCGGTGATTTCTCTCATTGTATGACATGTCCAAAGTAGGCAAGTTGTAGCGGTTCATAAAATAAGCACAAACAACCATATACACAATTACATTTTTGTGATGCACTTGTTCAGACATTTTTTTTTTACTTCCTTCATTCATTGTTGTAACAGTCATAGCTGTTAATTTTCAAGTAAGCTTCACTATTTTATGCCTTTTTTTTTGCTAGACAAGCAGTAATTCTTTTAAGTGCCATTTAATTTGCCCAACACGTCTGTAAGTGTTAAATTTGTTTTTATGGATTTAATGAGGAAAAAAAAATTTTTTTCCTCCATTTCTAGTTCAAGATGAATAAACTGTTGTTTGTATTATATAGGTTGTTACAATTACAGGGATGCCAAATATTTCTGTGCGGTTTACTGGTTTGTGTCATTTATTTTTTAAAAAATGTATTTTTTTTTTTAATCATTTGTACACGGTACCACAATATTATTTTGTATTGTACATCGTAATTGTCTTTTGTAATATTGTTGGAAAAAAAATTGTTTTACTTTTATTTCACCTTTGACATACAGGCATGTAGAGTAGTACGGCTATGTAGAGATCTACTAGTATGCAGACATATATTACTAGGTACCAGAACACTATGCCTGTAAGGAAGAAGAATAATATTCAGCTGTATATTATGCTATTAAGAGGATAAAAACTTTCATGGGAGAGACCTTCTGTTTCTACACAGAGCTTAGAAGAATTCAGCTAGTCTATTTTTAATTGTGATGGCATGAATCTAATGGAATGGAAAAAGAAGAAGAATTAGCTGGGTAGAAGGGTAAAATGAACATTAGTAAGTACGCAGTGTTCTAGACTATGATAATTGCAATATATTAAAACGATAACATTATGATGGGAGTGCTTCTTTAATCAGATAAAATTTTCTTATTTTCAGTAGTGCAGCCTGTTGTTTATTGTTAAAGCTCCTGCCTACCATTCTAGAGATCAGTTTGAATCCTGGGGCTGACCACACTTCAAAAATGCAAATAATTAATTAACTATAAAAAAAAATGTCTACTGAGTATAAAGACATAAGAGACTGGCTGCACATGCGGTATGAACTGGCTAACCAGCACATGCCTACCGCATGGATTGGATTTGTACCATGAGAAACTGGATTCCTTAACAAAATTCTCAAAAATAAGGAAGATACATCTGGATGTCCTGTAGATGCAATGATAACAGAAAAAATAGAATGCAATTAAAAGTGGATGTTTGGAAGTTACTTGGGGGGTGGGTAAATAATTTCATCTGATGGGAAGAAATGAACTCCAATCGATGTAAAAGTGACAGCTCTGATACTTATGGAGTACCCAAGATCAGGATGCAACAAATCATAATATGGAAGTTCTGTATTCTATCACATGATATTTCAGTCCTATTCATTAGAAGACTGATCTATGTTCCAAGGAGAGAAATGAGCCCGATGTGACATCTTTTTTCTCTGCACTACAGGTATGTTCAGCTACTTTCACTGCTAGAATAAAAGTTACAACATTGTTGCATTGGGTGAAATAAACAACACTTCTATGCATTGGACTGCTTCGAATTTTTACTTATTGTAAAAGGAGTATTGACGGGTACATGACTCCATCTCTAAAACACAGACCTGACTGCAGTAGAACTTGTATGGTTGCAACAAAATGCCCAAAACCTTAACCAAAAATTTTAACTTCAATAGCAAAACCAAGATATTTGGCATATACATTAATGTCATTATATAGTATATATAGTAGACAGCAGAGGTACAAGCATGAAGGTTGGAACAAAATGTATAAAAAAAGGAATAACAATGGGTCCTATGAAGAAATCAGGCATCATTTCCCTGTGGTACACTAGAACAAAGAGTTTTCTCAATTATCATGGTTATCTTGAAGAAGTTTGAGAACTTCAAAACGTGTTGGAATTATTGGAATCATTTGTGGTCATACTGCAACAGGGAAGGTTACCCACTTCTCCCATTACCTGAAAGGGCTTTCACAGAATCAGTGTTAAGAGTCTTTTTGAAGCAATGGCAGGAAGGACAAACAAGTTATAAGACCCTCTCTGGGAATCTCCTTCTTCTAGTTAGTTTAAGGACATTGCCATGGAGTTTGTAAAAAATGTGAGAAGTAAGGTTTCTTGTACATGATCAATGCAACTCAATATATAATACATTTTAATAATAAAAATTGTAACATCCAAAAGCAAAAATGTCCCTACATGGGCCACTTCTTTTTGACTGAGAGATGATCCCCCACAGGGAGTAAACCAATTCTTTCTCCATTAATTCAAAATTGCACAGACAAGTACAAGAAATGGTTCTTAGATCACATTGAAAAACTGAAAAACAGACGTCACTTGCAAATAAACATAATGTCTGCAAATGGAAAAATGAATACAATACTTTGAAAAGAAATAAAAAATGTGCATTGTTGCCAATAGAAAAGCAGTCATTTTATAGACAAGGTAATTGTAGTCTTCTTCTGTACTTTCTATAATTACAATGCTAAACTCCAAATGAGAGCCTTCAGGAGATTCCTGTTATCTTAGAGGATGGTACAACAAAATAAAGGGCAAATATTACCCATCGAATGCTTTAGTTTTGTTGCTATAAATCTCCAAATTATTTATTACTGTATATAGTAAACCTTCAGTGGGAACCTTCTGTCATTGATGCTATTTCAAGATTTAATCACTTGCACTGTTACAGCAAAACTTAACATAACCCTTCCACTAGATATGGCAGAAAGGGTCATCCTCAGCCCGCTACCAGTCCTGACCGGAGGAAAACAAAAACACCCCAAAACAGGAAAGAACCAGTGATACTGATGAAGACTATAAATAGTAGCGTAACTATTCAGATTCAGCCGCAGTGCAAAATTTGGACATTGGCCCCCATGTGCATGTTGGTTCAGATGTACTGTATGGGCCCTTGTAGCGTTCTCGATTGTATAAAGCAGTGTTTTCTAAACTCCAGTCCACACGACCCCAACATGTTCTCAGGATTTCCTAAGTATTGCACAGGTGATAGAATTATTATTAAGGCATTAAGGCATCATAAGCTGCCACAGGTTCTCTCACCTGTGCAATACTAAGGAAAACCTGAAAACATGATCTGTTGAAGACAGGGTTTGGGAAACACTGCTATAAAGACGTACTGTATTTGTTCATCCCCCATATAATGATGTCGTCCATCCTAGTAGCTTCATGTAATAATGTCTCCCATCCCAGAAATCTTCCTGATATAATTTATCTCAACCCGAGAGCCTTCCTGTTATAATGTCTCCCATCCTTGGCCCTTTCCTGGCATAATGTCTCCATCCTGGCTCCTTCCTATAATAATATCCCCCATTCTGGGCCCATTCCAGTAATGATGTAACCTATCCTTGTCCCTTCCCTGTAAAATGTTCCCCTTCCCAGTAATAATGTCTCTCATCTGTGGCCCCGTCCTGGTATACTGGCCCCTTCCTGTTATAATGTCCCCTGTTCTAGGTCCCATCTTCGAAAAATGTCCCAAGTTCTGTCACTTTTCTCCAATACATTTAAAAAAACACAAACAATACTTCTTACCTTCCTCTGCTCCCATGAAGAGCAGCATCATCTTCAATAGATGGTGCAGGAGCCAGCAGCTGACTTTGGCTTGCCCGGCATGGCGCACACTGTCACTGCCATGTGCCGCCGATCACAGGCACACTGACGTCAGCTGCTTGCCTCTGATTGGTCAGCAGCGTGTATTGAAGTGCAGTGGGTATCTGCACCGCTATACATTTCAGCTGACTGTGCATCCTCAGACACACATCCAGCTAAGATTAGGCGTTGGTGTTGTTGGGCCCCCTCCTGCATAGGCCCAGTCTGATCATTACAACCCTGACTATAAGGCTGGAGTCACACAGAACATTTAAAAAAACGGTCCGATTTTGTAATGCGATAATCGCACAACTGTTCTCCGTATGTTGATCCGTATGTAATCCGTTTTAAATGCGAGGATGCGATTTCCTCGCATGTCAGGATCCGTGTGACATCCGTATGGCTTTTCATTTCTCACTGCTTTTTCCCTTTGAATTTAATGGCTCAATGGGCTGTAATGAGGAAAATATGTGTGTATTTCTCACAAGTCACACTGATGGTCCGTGTGATGTCCGTTTTTTTGTCGCACCCATAGACTTGCATTGGCGATTCTGAGCCGAGATACAATGCTGCAATTTCACTCGCACGTATAAAACGCGCAAGAAAAAAATCGGCTGATGGGACCTGCCCCATAGAATAACATTGGGACGAGTGCTAGGCGATTTTTTATCGCCTAGCACTCGTCCGTATTATACGGTAGTGTGACTCCGGCCTTAAGCAAAGTAACTAAAAGGGGAAGAGAAGGCACAAATCATAATTTGGAAAAGTATTTCTTCCGACTTTTTATCTTAAAACAAAGTTTGATAGTGCAAAATATTTCAGGTCATGTGTTAGATTTTTCTCCTTTTCTTAAGATGTCCGAAAATAATTCCTTCTGTTATTATCTCTGAGTGTAAAAGATACTGATTGTCCCCTTCTGATTAGAACAATAAAAATGCAATTACTGAGACAAATATTTTCATTTGCTCAATTCTATAATGTTCTTTCAGTATCAACTCATTAAAGGTAGAGTCGTAGCTATTGTTTTGGTTCGGGGGGGCAAAACATCTGAGTGGGCCATTAACCAGGTAATGTTGATTAGAACTCAGTGATGCACCCTAATAGTAGATGTAGTACAACCTCAGCAGATGACCGTGCTGTTGCTGAAAATAATCTCCATACAAAGACCAACATTGACATTACCACCATATGGTGGGTGGTAGATACTAGTCCGATGGAACATAAAAGATTATAGCACAGTTACAGATGGTGACTTACAGCTGACGTGCTTTCTGATGGAATCGTTCACTTTTCACGTCTTTTCCATCTGGCCCAGACCGACATGAAAGTTTCTCCAGCCAGGACTCAGCTGCAGAGATTACACCAAAGACACATTTCACTTCTCACATTTTCAGCACCATCCCCATCTTTTCCCAACCTACACAAACTCCCTATCCTGCTGATACTCCAATACTGAGCCACTGCTACCTTATGTGCCCCTATTACTGAACCAACTGTGTGGTGCTGTGTGCCTCTAGATGGTAAAACAAACCTCTAGAATATAGTAATTCCATGTGCAAATGCCCTAGAGCACAGTGCCCATATTTTGCCCCCTAGAAAATAATAATATCCCATGTGTCCTTTGGACAGTCACAATAACCTGAGTTCCCCTATAACAATAAGTACCCACTTTAAATTTAATAATGTCCCGAGTCTCCCCCTGTACAGCTCCCCTATACATAGTATCATGCTCTTTTATGCATAGTATAATACTCCCTCACAGTATAATACCACCCACCCATACTAACCCCTTTAGTAGCCTCCAAACTGTTTCATGGGTCCAACATTGTATGATGTCCCCATCACTGTAATGCTCACACTGTATGATTGCCCCCCTAAATAGCCTCCATATAGTATAATGTAACAGATAGTCCTCAATAGAGTATAATGCACTCCCCATAGGCCTCATTAAAGTATAATCTACACCCATAGGCTTCTATATAGGTCTCCATATAGTATAATGCACTCCTCATAGGCCTCTATAGTATAATGCACTCCTCATAGGCAGACTCTATAGTATAATGCACTCCCCATAAGCATCTATATAGTATAATGCACTCCCCATAGACCTTCATATAGTATAACGCACTCTCCATGGGCATCTACAGTATAATGCACTCCCCATAGGCCTCTGTTGTGAACGCTCTGGATATGACTTCTGAGTTTAGGCTCCCTCTGGTGGCTGCTGATAGTAATGAAGCTGCTTTGGCTAACAGAGGTTCATCAGCTGGGAGCCATGATTGGCAATCTGGTGTTGATGACTGGAGAGATTTAAGTGTGTAACCTTCCCATGATCCTCACCGGTGATTAGTTGCTTCCTGGTCTCCTTTGAAAGTCAGCCTGCTTCCTGCTTTGGCCTGCAAACTTTCAGATAACTGATTTTCTGTTCATTTCTGTGGCATTTGCTTTTGTCCATTTCAGTTTTCTGCCCTTTTGGGTTTGTGCAGCCGGGTTCCCCTGTTTCTCTTTTGCCACTGTTTATGTATTTTCAGTTCTTGTTATTTCAGCGTCCGCTGATTTGCTACTAGTTCACACCAGAGACAGTTTATGTATTTTCAGTCCCCTGTTGTTTCAGTGTCTGCTGATTCGCTACCAGTACACACCAGAGTCTGATTAAGTGGGGGGAGATTGTGTGGTCTCAGTATTTTTGCATATCAGACTGGTTGGAGTTTTTCTTAGAGTATTTGCTGGATTGCAGACAGTATTCTGTCCTGTCTTTTTCTATCTAGACAGTTTGGGCCCCAGCATTTGCTTACTCTATTTTCTGCCTGCGTTTGTATTTCATCTTGTCTCACCGCCAATATATGTTTGGGGACTACCTATTCCTTTGGGGGTCTACTCCGGGGCAGTTAGCTTTCCTCTTTCTCTCTTTTGGCTTAGTTAACTCTCCGGCTGTGTCGAGGCGTCTAGGGCACTGTAGGCACGTCCCATGGCTACTTCTAGTTGTGCTGACAGTTTAGGGGTCTGCAATCCGCTAGTTACCAACCTCTCTGGGTGTCTGGTTGCTTAGTCTATTTTTGCTGCTGTCCTCCTCGGCTACCAAATCATAACAGGCCTCTATAGTATAATGCACTCCCCATAGGCAGACTCTATATGGTATTATGCACCCCCATATGCAGACTCTATATACAGTAGTATAATGTACCCCCATAGGCAGATTCTATATAGTGTAATGCATTCCATATACAGACTCTATATACAGTAGTATAATGGATCCTCCCATAGGAAGACTCTATATAGCATAATGTACTCCCCTTAGGCAGACTCTATATAGTATAATGCACCCCCTAAAGGCAGACTCTATATGGTATAATGCACCCTCATAGGTAGACTCTATGCTGTGTAATGCACCCCCCATAGACAGACTCTATATGGTATAATGTACCCTCATAGGCAGACTCTATATGGTATGATGCACCTCCATATGCAGACTCTATATGTTATAATGCACCTCATAAGCAGACTCTATCTACAGTGGCATAAAGCACCCCCCTTAGGCAGACTCCACAAGGAGTGGAACAGGCTGCCACGAGCGGTGGTAAGTTCTCCTTCAATGGAAGTCTTCAAACAGAGGCTGGACAGACATCTGTCTGGGATGATTTAGAGAATCCTGCTTTGAGCAGGGGGTTGGACCAGATGGCCCAGGAGGTCCCTTCCAACTCTACCATTCTATGATTCTATGATTCTATGATATATAGAAGTATAATGCACCCCCCATAGGCAAACTCTACAGGGTGGGCCATTTATATGGATACACCTAAATAAAATGGGAATGGTTGGTTGAAAAGTTTTCCCCCTCCCATATACTAATGTACCACAAATAGGAAGTTGATATCACCAACCATTCCCATTTAATTTAGGTGTATCCATATAAATGGCCCACCCTGTAGATACAGTAGTATAATGCACCGTGCATAGACAGACTCTATATAGTGTAATGCACCCCCATAGGCAGACTCTATATAGTACAATGCACCCCATAGACAGACTCTTTATAGTATAATGCACTCCTATAGGCAAACTTTATATGGTATAAATATATAGCATAATGCAGTCCCATAGACAGGCTCTATGTCGTTAAATGCACCTCCATAGGCAGACTCTATACAGTGTAATGCACTGCCATAGATAGACTCTATATGGTATAATGCACCCCCATAGACAGAATCTATATGGTATAATGCACCCCCATAGACAGACTCTATATGTTATAATGCACCCCCATAGGCAGATTCTATACAGTATAATGCACCCGCATAGATAGACTCTATATGGTATAATGCACCCACATAGGCAGACACTATGTGGTATTATGCACCCCCCAAAGGCAGACTCTATATACAGTAGTATAAAACACCCCGCATAGGCAGACTCTATATTGTATAATGCACCTCTATAGTCATACTCTATGTATAGCAGTATAATGCACCCCCCATAAGCAGACTATATATTGTATAATGCACCCCCATAGGCAGATTTTATATGATATAATGCACCCTCATAGGCAGACTCTATATTGTATAATGCACCCCCATAGGCAGACTATAGTATAATGCACCCCCATAGGCAGACACTATGTGGTATAAAGAACCCCCCAAGGGCAGACTCTGTATAGTATAATGCACCCCCATAGGCAGACTCTATATGGTATAATGCACCCCCATAGGCAGACTTTATATGGTACATTTCACCCCCTTAGGCAGGCTCTATATACAGTAATATAATGCACTCCCCATAGACAGACTCTATATGGTATAATGCACCCCCATAGGCAGACTCTATATATAGTAGTATAATACACTACCCATAGGCAGGCTCTATATATTGTAGTATAATGCACTCCCCGTAAGCAGACGCTATATAGTATAATGCACCTCCATAGGCAGACTCTATACTGTATAATGCACCCCCATAGGCAGACTATATATGGTTTAATGCACCCCCATGGGCAGACACTATGTGGTATAATACACCCTCATAGGCAGACTCTATATTGTATAATGTACTCCCATAGGCAGACTCTATATAGTATAATGCACCCCCTTAGGCAGACTCTATATGGTATAATGCACCCCCATAGGCAGACTTTATATGGTATAATGCACCCCCATAGGCAGACTCTATATATAGTAGTATAATACACTCCCCATAGGCAGGCTCTATATACAGTCGTATAATGCACTCCCCATAGGCAGACTCTGTATGATATAATGCACCCCCATAGGCAGACTCTATATATAGTAGTATAATATACTCCCCATAGGCAGGCTCTATATACACTAGTATAATGTACTCCCTATAGGCAGACTCTACATAGTATAATGCAACCCTATAGAAAGACTTTATATAGTATAATGCACTCCCATAGACAGACTCTATGTGGTTTAATACACCCCCATAGGAAGACTCTATATACTGTCGTATAATGCACCCCTCATAGGCAGACTCTTTAGAGTATAATGCACCCCCATAGGCAGACTCTATATATAGTAGTATAATACACCCCCAAAGGCAGACTCTATATCCAGTAGTATATTGCACCCCTCATTGGCAGACTCTATATAGTATATTGCACCTTCCATAGGCAGACTCTATATTCAGTAGTGTAATGCACCCCATAGGCAGACTCTATATGGTATAATGCACCCCCATAGGCAGACTATGTACAAGATAATTTCTAGGCCTAGATTAATGGCACTTCCAATATCATAAACAATCCTACAAACAAACGGAAGCAAATTCCAAATATTGAAAAAAATGTTTACATACTTTATTGAACATATACGGTACAATACAATTTAAAAGATAGGGGATACAGATACAAAAACAACTGCATGCAGCAGGATATATGTATAATCTCACCAAATAAATACAATTTAAAAGATAGGGGATACAGATACAAAACACAACTGCATGCACCAGGATATTAGCAGGATATATATATTATCTCACCAAATAAATACTGTATGATATTTATACTCTGTCAGAGAATATTGACCCATAGTTTCAAATGTAGTGGATAGTAAAATTCAATAGTACAAGGATCACATAAAAATTAGGTAGTTGAACAGGGAGTTCTGAGTGGAAAAAAAGCTGACTATTGAAGCCAAGTTATCAAATATTGATTGTTAAAGTAAATCCCATAGAAGACCCTGGACATATCAGTTTAACTATCATATCAGTTTACATATCAGTTTAGTGATGTAGTGTGCAAATAAGCAGATAGTACAGAGGGAGGAGGGAAACTCAGAGAGGTAGATTAGACATGACCTGTGGATGCAGCATGGAGCCCCGACGCACGTTTCGCATAGCTTCTTCCTGGGGGGGTTCTGCATGAAAAGCCCCACCATGTTTTACAAAAAGCCAAGCTAAAGCAAACAACTGGGAGCTGGTATTCTCAAACTGCTAAAGAGCTATGGATATTCGCCTCCCCAGCCTAAAACCAGCAGCCCGTAGCTGACCCAGAAAGGCAGTGGCAAGTGGAGTTAATATTTGTGCGGTTAATGTCACCTTTTTCTTGTCAGATGACATCAACCCCATGGCTTTTAATGGAGAGGCATCTATAGCACACCTATCCGTTAATAATCCCATACTCATGTCATCAACCATTTCACTGAAACCATGGTCTGCTGTAATAAAACAAAAATAAAAAACATTTATGATGCAGCGCTGAGCTCAGTGATTTCACTGCAGTTTACTGTGAGATATTTCTTACAGTGAACTGAGATGAAGTCAATGAGCTCAGCGCTGCACCGTGAGTCTTTTCTCATGGTTCTAGCGGTGATCTCACTGAGGTCACAGCAGTTCATCGGCCACACAGTGAAGTGAGCTGGGAATGCAGCCTCAGTGACATGCGGTAACCTTGATGACATCACCATTAGTCACTGATGCTGTGCTCACAGCAGCTCATTTTCCCACGGTTTTCAGCCGGGATGGTCACATCTTGGCACCGTCCAGGTTGGAAACCTCTTATCGCAGATATGAATTACGGCGTGGGATGGTATGTGGGACAGGTGAGAGATATGGTTGTTTTTAAGCTTTGGTTTGTTTTTTTATAGGAGACAAGGGCTTAAATTGAATGGGTGTTAGGTATTATTGTTGTTTATTATTTTCTGGTTTTTACAGTGGATGAGGGCTTCAATGGAATAGATGCCTCTCCATTACTAATCCATGGGCTTGATGTCACCAGACAATACAAAGGTGACATCAACCCCACAAATAATAACCTCACTTGCCACTGCCACAGGGCAAGTGGGACGAGAATTTAGCTATCTAATAGATATGCCTTTTCTGGAGCAGATGTGGGCTGCTATTTTTAAGCTGGGGAGGCCATTATCCATGGTCCCTTACCAGCCTGATAATATCAGCCCCCAGCTGTCTGCTTCAGCTTAACTGGTTGTCAAAAATGGGGGGGCCCATTCCATTTTTTTAAATTATTTATTTAAATAATTTTAAACATTTTCATGGGGACCCCTCTATTCTTGAAAACCCTCCATGATAAAGCTGACAGCTGAAGGTTGCAGCCCACAGCTGTCAGTTTTGCCATGCTGGTTATCAAAAATAGAGGTGAAACCACGCCATTTTAAAAAAATGAATGCTTCCATCAGAATACAGTTATCAGCGACAGCAGGCTTGGCTGATGGGAGCAGTACTCTTATCTGCCGACGCCTGTGAATGTAGGTAATCTTTTTACAACAGTCACAGCTGCTGGCTCAAGCTGTCATCTGACAGCGTGTAAAATGCATCCCTTTGATCGGCAGTAATGATCTTACCACCGATCAGAGTCCATGTAAAATGCGCTGTCATTCAGATGACAGCGTGGCAAACAATGGATGTTCAGGCCCCCCATTC
>VIAB01054181.1:3003-13451 GCA_009801035.1 Oophaga pumilio | reverse complement strand
CTTTTGGATATCGGAAAGTATCGCTCAACTCTACTAATGACATCTATCACTGGCCCCGTCCGCCACTCCAAGCTATTTGTGCCTGTGTACTTAAGATTGCGCTTGTTGCAGGTGTTTCGTGATTCTGTCTTAAGTGGTCATCCTGGATCACAGCTATGCAGAAAGCCATTGCTAGACTATTTTGGTGGCAATCTATGAGCATTAATATTAAAGGTTTTGTATCCGCCTGTGAAGTCTGCACAAGCGCTAAAGCTAATCTAAATTATTAATTAATTGATTCTTTTTTCACACTTTAAAAAAAAATCTGATCTCGATCAGTGATGTGCTTCACTAATCAGAGCTCAACTGCTGCAGGACGCACACAAGGAGGTGGTGCAAAAGGGGGATAAAAAAATGGACAGGAATAAAACTTCCTGCCAAAACTGAACGCAGGGGCTGATCAGTGATGTGCATCAGTAATCAGAGGCTTAGCAGCTGTAGGATGCACGTGTGGAGGTGCTGCACAGGGAGGGAGGAGAAAAAATTGACAGTGGAAGAAAAGAACTAGCAAAAACTGAGCACGGATGTTGATCAGTGATGTGCATCACTGATCAGCATTCAGTGGTTTCAGGATGTAAGGAAGGGATGTAAAGGGAGAGTGCGAAAAAATGAACAGGGAAAAACAAGTCCCGGCCAAAAGCTATCACAGATGCATATCAGTGAAGTGCATCACTGATAAACTCCTGTTGGCTGCAGGATGCAAGCATTGAGGTGCAAAAGAAAAAACTGCCAAAATTTGAGTGATCAAGTACTGAATAGCACTCAGTGAAAGAAGGGTGAGCTTTGGTAGGGGTTAGAGAGAGAGGATGATTGGGGAGTGAGTGAGATTGGGTGGAATAGAAAAAGCAGATGACAGAAACAGATCAGGAACAGATCTTTCTTCTTTTTTTTCAGGTCTTCAGTCAGCAGCAGCAGAGGTGGCGGCACGTGCTAAAATAGCCCAGCAGATTGGCACATTGATTGATCTGCAGACGGCTCCAAGCTGGAATGAGGTGGTGCAGAGCGGTCAATGAGAGGTCAGACTGCACATCTGCTCACTGCTGATTGGTGCTCTGCTTTGGCTGCTGATGTTGTTGTTCCCTAGCACCAGCCTACAGTAGTGGACATCAATGTTTCAGGCAATTCTGTTTGCTGAAACATTGAAGTCTTTATGATTGGCCATTCAGAACAGTGATCATAGCTGCGATGGGAGGCAAAACCCCTCATGGCGACGAGTCCCAGTGCCCTGTTGTCAAAAACAGCTGACATCATCATGCGATCATCATGCCTTCAGACATAGTGGTCGCATGATTACCATGATGTACCTATGCATTATCGGTCGGGAACCTCTATGAGAACATGATGTATAGGTACATCAAATGTCATGAAAGTGTTATATGTCTGCAAGGAACAGTGAGAAAGAGTAAAAAGAAAGACTATTAAACAAGTAAGGACATGCGCTTCTTAAGCATATCCTTAGCAAAGAACCTGGGAACATGTTGGCACTTCATAAATGTTGAATGTTCCCAATACTAATGACACAAGTACCTGTGTGTAGGCCCTTTTCTTTGAGAAGACCACCCATCTAGAAGACATTTCTAAGCAGCAATTTTGGGGTGTCATCTATAAACTTTTGCACTCTAATTAAAATTACCTTCCAATTTATCGAGTTTTAAAGTGGATAAAATGAATAAATGTTGTCCCTCATCTACAGAGAGGAAAATCTAACTAAAAGTGAAATATGTAATTTTCATACCATACACTTAGGTAAATTGTACGAACCTGAATCAACAATAATATTTTTTTTCTGTTTGCAAAGTACCTTTAAATGTGAAGGTTTAAAGGAGTAAATTATACATGGAGACACCCATGAAATCTTGACTTGACAGCCATGTGGAACATTAAATTGCCGAGCTTTTGGTTGCGCATAAAACACTATTTTTATAAAAGTAAAAAACTTGGCCTTCTTTGACATATTTAACATGGAGAATATGGACTATGGTAAAATCAAAAGAAGTGTTGGAGCATTGTTATAACGTTTTCTTTTTATCATGCATGAAACCTCTTTAGACAACCAAAGTGTCAGTGAAAAAGTCAAGGAAGAAGGCTTACATACAAAGAAAATATGGGACCTTCACAAATTTATCACATAACAATGCGGTCTAGATCTGAGATGGTCATTCAATGAGGTGGGCTTTTGGGGAGCTTTTATTGTATGTGTTAAGATTGTCTCTTAAGCACTTTTTACCTTGTAATAAGCCTTGAGAGCAGGTTGTCTTGTTTCTGGGAGCTTTTATAATCATTTTTGATCCAATGAACCAATTGAAAAATAAATTATATTTTTAAATGGGTTGTCTGGGAGAAACATATTGATTACCTATTTAGAGGAAAGGTCATCAATATCAAATTGGTTTAGGTTTGACACCCCTGATCAGCTGTCATCTGCTCCAGCAGAAGCCTGATGTACACTGTTTTGCCAATCTCATGTACTGTACCTTATTTCCCATCTACTGTATCTCAACTCCTATAGATAAATCATCAATATGCTAATTTCATTTAAAAAATTTTATTAAAAAAATCACCATTGGAAAAAATGCATGATGTCACTTAGCATCAGGTGAGGTAGCTTTGTCATACCTGATTGGTAAAAGATGGTTGGAAAGCTGCATCAAAACCAGAAGGTCTGGCAAAATTGTCAAGCAAAACATTGATCAAAATATAGACTGAGGTCAAACAACTGAAATCTACTTAGCAGGGAAATATCAGGAAAATATGTACTAACCAGATCAAGCGCAACTTATAACTGGCAGTGGAGGTATGAATTAATTAGCTTAAAAAGACTGTAATTCCACCCAGGGCTGACAGCAAGGGTTCAACACAAACGAGGAGTTAACTCCCAGCCTGTATGACATTACAAGTCCAAGAAACTTAGGCAGCACCACTTCATTGTCGCTTTGTGTCACCCGCAATAAAGTGGTGGCATCACCAAGTGACAGCAAGCACCAATAAGGGATATTACTGATTTCTGTTGAGACATTTAATTCTGCATAGTATTGAGAATCATGCAGCTTTTTTCTTTAGCTGAAAAAAATTGGGATCCATTTGAGAAAGGCCCGAATAGGGCTAGCAAACAATTGTTGATTAAGTTTAAACTGATACTATGTATTGAGTCTACAAGGTTGTGCCACCAAATGCATTCAACTATTGTACATGCTTATAATTGTATTTTTGCACCTTCGACACAACTGTATCCTTGCAGTGTTGTGGTCCTGGGTTCATATTCCACCAAGGACAATATCTGCAAGGAGTTTCTATGTTCTACCAGTGTTTGTGTGAGTTTCCTCTGGGTGCTTCAGTTTCCTCCCTCACTCCAAAGACAAACTGATAGGAAATTTAGATTCTGAGCCGCAATGGGGACAGTGATGATGATGTCTGTAAAGGGCTGTAGAAATTAATGGCGCTATATAAGCAAATAAAAGGAAATAAAGTGTCAAAAATAGAGAGTCATCAATTGAAGCCTGCTTTGGCATAAGTCTAGTTAATTGAAGTCTATGGTACAGTTCCCAATGTATATGCCAGATTCGACATGATTGTATCTGTAGCGAGAAAATCCCATTAAAAATACTGAACACCTACAGGGAAATTATTCAAGCATAAAATGATTTCAGTGTTATATGTTGAAGGAGAAAATGTCATTTTACCATAATTTAACTCCTAAAGTGCTTGTGAGACCAAAGCCACATTAATGAATTGGCAGTTATCATACATTATTTTTGGGTGACAAATGTAAAGTTACCTCAATAAATAAATTCAGCTTTCTAAAGATAGCGTTTGTAAAGTGAAGAGCCGTAGAAATGTAATAACACATAGTGCTCCTAATGCAACTATCAATAACAGCTGTAGAGCACCTATTGATTTTTGCTCTCCTTACAAATGGCAGCAGCCTGCACTTATTTCTCGGTCTCATAAAACTATATCTCTGCACAGAGAATAGAGGGGAAAAAAGTTCACTCACTAAAGTGCATCACTACAATATTGATGCACTTGAAAAAAAAATATGCCACATTCCTACTCTAAAGTCAATTCATTATGCTGACATAATAAAAACAAAGTTGAATCTGAGCACATACTACTATGCTTTTAGCATTCCAGGAATGAATTTAGTTAGAGTGTACACCTTTTAATTCCATAGCAAAAGTGGCCATTTCATTATATACATCTACCCAGCAGCGAGGTGCTTCCCAAGTAACCATGTAATGAATGCCCTGAAATTACTTGGGGTGGCCTTGAAATGGCACTAAAAGGGATACAGAAGGATTGTGCTCATTGTGATCAAATACATTTTAGAAATGTTATACGCTTGTGAATCAATATTTCATGAACCTTATAGTTAAGACAGAAAGATACAAAATGATTTTTATATAAACTGATAAATGATGAGTTTTGAATGTACAACATATTTTTACTCTGTTGTATCAATAGGTTGCTCTCTCCATGGTTTATATTTTTTAAGGCCAATAATTAAGTGACCCATTAACATCTCCATATGCGTGCCATTTTTCAGATGTCTACAACTAAGCTCCTCGCACAGTGATAATATTGTAGTAAGAGATAGCACCAACATTAAAATTTAGGCTATATTATAAGACAATTTTAGATGGTTAGCAACTGGGTGATTATTGTAGTCATGCTTCCTTACAAGATAAAACTCTTCCCCATTTATGTCATACCCATGTCCCCGCAAGAACCTGTTAGGCTTCGGGATTATCCCCCTGCACGGGATAGATCCCAAGCCTTGTCTGGTGCAGTGGTCTTCCATTCTGACTCTGCCACTGGGATGACTGCTCAGCACAGACTCCGTTCGCAGCGCCTTGCACAGGCTTGTTCTGAATGTGTAATAACTGCTTGATCTCCAGCTAAGCCTATGGTGACTACTGGTGTACACGTGCAGCATTCTGCTCTGGAGCCTAAGTCCAGACTTCACCCTACTGAGCATGTCCATGATGTGGCGCCTTCTCATTGGTGCTCGGACGTCAGCTGCTCTGGTGATGTGGCAGCTTCGGATTGGTCTACAGGCAAGGTCCTGTCTTTCTGGACTTGAGCTTAAGGTTTAAAAAGCCCTCAATGGCACATGTCTGTGTGCTAGTATCATTTGTGTTTGTGAGTGAGTGGATATGCTACCACTCTGTGTGCACGTGTGTGACTTAGTTTCTTGTCAGGCAGTGTAGGGTGGGAACTCCCGCTTGGTTCTGTATCTGTTTCCCGTTCTGTGTGCGGTTAGCACAGCAGAGTCACGGAATGAGCACAACCACCGACCTAGATTTCCTGGAGGATTAGGCGATAGGGACTCCCACTAGTGTCACGTTGCTGTACACCTGTGAAGTCTAACGGTATTGCTTCTTGAGCTCTGCTATATAACCGCTTTGTGGAGTAACAGAGCTTGCTACTTAGTTTCTGTTCACTCTTTGTGACGTTGAACTCAGGGCATTTATAGTTTTGGCTTGCAGCCTTGCTCCGCCATTGTTTACATTAGCTGCAGTTTAACATCTCTGCACGGTGGACCCCGGGTTGCGAACACACTTTATTATTATTTTTATTTAGTGCGTTCCACCAACCCTAACAGTATACTAGCGCCAGGGTCTGGCTAGCAATGGCGGATGAGCAGAGTCTTCAGCGATACATCCAACAGCTTGAGAGCAGTTTGACGACATCTTCAGCTGTGGATCTTTCCACAATGGTAGCACAAGCAGCCGCCGAAGCCACTATTAAAGTTACTGCTGAGCTTCCTGTTTCCTCTGTGCCACATTTTTTGCTGCCTGAAAAAATTTTTGGGGACAGCAAGGCTTGTAGAGAGTTTGTGAATCAGTGCTCAATCCACCTGGAGTTACTGGCTTTGCGATTCCCAAAGGAGCGTACCAAGGTGAGATTTATAATTTCCCTTTTGTCAAGCAGGCCGTTGGAGTGGGCTACACCATTATGGGAGCGAGATGATCATCTGATTCTTAGCGCCTCTCGTTTCCTGGGTGCCCTGAAGGAGGTTTTTTTGGGGGCCACAAGTTACTCATGATACCGCACTCCAACTTCTGTCCTTAACTCAGGGTTTGTTTTTGATTAGCCAGTTTGAAATTCAGTTTCGTACCCTGGCTACCGAGTTGGAGTGGCCTGATAAGGTCTTAATACCTATCTTCTGGAAGGGATTAGCAGATCATGTCATGGATGCTTTGGACACTAGGGAGATTCCAACTACCCTAGAGGAATTAATATCAGTGGCCACCTGTATTGATCTGTGGCATGTTGAGCGTGGTTTGGAGCGAGCCCATACTAAACCCAGGATCCTGTTGGCTCCGAACTTCGCCAATCCCATGTGTCCCTCAACTCAGGTGAACGACCCTGTAGAACCTATGGATGTTTCCCGGGTGGAGCCAATCTCCCGCTCTGTACGTCCGCAGCCGACTTGTTATGCCAATAAATGTACCAAGCGTCAGAAAGAGTCACAGCATCAAGTGGCCTTGGGGAGAGGTTCACTAGTTCTTGTTAAGGTGTCACCCAAGTTGGCCTTTGGGGTTTCTCTGACGTTTGAGTCGGCTACTTTCACAGCGCAAGCTTGCGAGGACTCCGGGGCTGAGGGCAATTTCATGTCTGCTACCTTCGTCCAACATCACGCAATCCCATTAGTAAAGCTCCCTAACCCGCTGTCTGTTCAGGTAGCCAATGTGTCCGTTTTACCAACTCCTATTTTCCATCAAACCATACACCTGGCCCTCACCATTTCTCCCAAACATCAGGAGAAAGTATCTTTCCTTGTTATCTCGGAGGTTACGGATGAGGTACTTCTGGGGATGCCCTGGCTATGCCTTCATTCTCCCCAGATTTATTGGGCAATGGAGAGCATACAAAAATGGGGTATCTTCTGTGACAGTCTGTGTCTGAAAACAAAGGTACCCCCGGGCAAGTTCTATGTGCCATCTAGAGCTTTTGCCGATCAGCAAAAAGACATCTATGCCTCCCAGCGTATGGCGACTTTTAAGCATGGCAAACGTCGCCGGGGAGCGGCTGTTAGAGGGGGGTAATGTTAGGCATCGGAATTCTCCCACTGAGTGACGTTCAACTCAGGGCGTATATAGTTTTGGCTCGTAGCCTTGCTCCGCCATTGTTCACATTAGCTGCAGTTTACCTTCTCTGTACGGTGGACTCTGGGTTGCGAACGCACTTTATAATTATTTTTATTTAGTGCGTTCCGCCAACCCTAACAGAACCTTTCTACTATAAACCTTCCAGAATTGTTATTTTGATCCTTTTGAGAGTCAAGGAAGTCTCTCCTTTCTCCACAAGCCTCCTAGATGTTCCAGAGAGAGTTCTCAAGTTTGGTTTTGATTACATGTATACAGTACATTTCAACGATTTCACTTATGTCCTATTTAATTCTTGCAAGTATGTAGTCAGTTTGTATAATTTACCAGTGGCTCATGAGTAACAGAAAAGGTAATTGGGGTCAGTAGCTCTGTGTTATGTTTTGGTAGCTGAGGAGGGCAGGAGCAAAAAAACGCAAAGGCAGCCAAACACCAGAGAGGTTGGTATCTAACAGGTTGCAGACCCCTAAACTAACCACACAACTTGAAGCAGCCGTGGGACGTTCCTACGGTGCCCTAGATGCCTCGTCACAGCCAGAGAGATTAGCTACCCCTGTAGATGGAAAGAGGAAAGCTAACTGCCCTGGAGTAGAGCCCCAAAGTATTAGGAAGCCCCCAAACATATAATGACGGCTAGACAAGAGGAAAACACGAACACAGACAGAAAATAGAATGAGCAAACGCTGGGGCCCAAATCTGTCCAGATAGGATGGTACAGGAGAGAATAATGTCTACAACCCAACAAAACCCTAGGAAAAATTCCAACACTTCTGATTCCAAAAATGCTGAGACCACACGGTCTTGACCACCTATATCAGATCTCTGGTGTGAATACGCAGCTACCCAGCAGTAAAATATCACAAGAACTGAGCACAAGTGCAAATACAAAAAGAGAACAGAGACCAGCACAAGCCCCCCAAAGAGGACCAGGCTGAACTCAAAAGCAAGGCAGCAAAAGCAAGGGAAATCAAACCACAGAAAAAAAACAGAAAGTAACTTATCTGAATGATCGCAGGAGACAGCAGAAAAGCAAGCTGAATTCCAACCTAGACCAGGAAGTAACAATTGATCACCGCGAGGATCATGGGAGGCCAGCTCACTTATATCAGGCCTGTCCGTCCCCCCTGATAACCATTCATCTATTGCAGGTGGTGAACTCTTGCTGTTCAACATAGGTACAATACCCTCAGCAACCTCCGAAGTCGTCTCCAACACGTTCTCAACAGCTCTGTAAGGACACCATACAACTAAATTAATGGCGTTTTCCATCAATGGACATTTATCAGCTCTGATAAATGTTTGAGCTCTTCAAGATCACCCCAGAATGAATGTCCTGAGCCACCTTCCCCTTTCAATGTATGACCACAGTGAGGAAAACTCTATTTACCAATGGTTGAACATGAGCCCTGACGTTCTTTTAAAAAATTCTGAAGTACCAATAGAGACGACCGAATTCAGAGTTCAGACATGAAATGTAGCAGCAGTATGACTGCTTGGCCACCATTACTTTCAAGCTCATTCTCACTACAGTTCTGTAGAGAGCAGGGACAGTGAATTTAGAACCTTTGATGTAATAATTATTATTATGCTTTGCTTATTTAACACCATCATATTCCACAGGGCTTTACATACATCATCATCACTGTCCCCATTGGGGCTCACAAACTAAATTCCCTATGAGTATGTCTTTGGATGTCGGAGGAAACCAGAAAACCCAGAGGAAACCCAAGGGAAGAACATACAATCTCCTTGCAGATGTTGTCCTTGATGTGAATTGTACCCAGGATCCCAGCACTGCAAAGCAACAGTGCTAACCACTGAGCCACATCAAGGGACAAAAGGTTGAGGCTTCTAACAATCAGAGGAGAAGTGTTAATTAATGGAAAGCCTTTTAAGCTGTTTTGCAAGTAGAACCAGACAAGCCAAAAGCAGAATTTAATTTTTATGCCTGGGGTGACTAAAATTTTAATTTTGAGGGAGGAAATTTGGTAGGTAGAAATATAGGGTTTTGTTTTTGGTTTTCTAGGTAATTACTAATTTTTAAGGTTCTAAAGCATACTTGGGTACCATGACTCCTTGTTCTGGTATTTTATCATCGAAAAATCATTTAATACGCTGAACTTTAAATAAGAATGAAAACATGTGGTGAAGTTTAAAACTTTAATTGGAACTTGTAATATTGCTGTTACATCTCCAGATTTTTGTCCTATTTTTAGTTCCAGATCCCCATGAATTTAAAGGTAATATTTTCATAGGTCTCCACAGTAAAAACTAAACATTGGCCACTTCATGTGTCTTGCAAGGGCAGTCAGATGTATTGGCCCCCATCATCCTTCCACATCCAATTTTTTCCTTTAATACTTTTATTGGGATTTGGCTAGTACTCATATGGGCCTTTTGCCCAGCCCACTGTAGTCTTGACAAGATGTTGGCTAACCGCTGTACTTCCCTTGAACTTTTGCTCTAACAAATCACTAACAGACATTGAAGTCAGCCAAACATTGTAGAACATTTTCACATTCAAACCAGAACTTGATTGAGTCTAACAAAGGCTTTGAGGAATTGAACACTTTTGCTATATTTCAATGATTATTACAGCTGATTGCTGGGGATTTAACAGCATGACAGACTGCAATCAGTTTTTTTTATCTAGTGAGGGAAACATAATACAAAAATTAATATTTGTGTAAAGTGTACTCTATTTGTCCAATAACTCTATGGGGCAAGTTAATCAAGGTGTTCACAACAGTTTTCTGGTGTAAACAGTTTGAAAATTAGCAAATATTTAATGCATTGTAAAATCTTTTCAATTGCACGACAGTTTGTAAGCAGCTACTTCAATATGGGCAGAGCCAGGAAGGAATGAGAGTGGGACAGGGTGGAGCCACTGAATTTTTCAAAAGTTCAAGCATTTCAAACTTCATACATGCATTAGTAGCAGTAGAATTTATGGTGAGGCACACAGAGACCCATCCACTGAGAAGATGCATCAAGTTCAATAAGTGGTGTGTGCCTCTTAATAAATTTAGAAAATTATACTCCAGAAAACCCTTAATTGAGACTAGCATGAGCAACGACAGTCTGCTATAATCAGCTCCTATATGTTTAAATATGCTGCTTTTCACAGTTTTAAAAGTTGGATGCACATGAGCCATCTGGGAACTTAAGGCAAGTGAGCCTTGTCATTTTTGAGTCATATGCTCTACATATTTGCCCCAAAATAGTAGCTCTAGAGTGTCTTATATTGGGTGCAATTGAATCCACTAGCTTAATTCTTTTAGTGTATTTTATATATACAGT